>CAHIKZ030001550.1:0-305000 GCA_903632075.3 Acanthosepion pharaonis
AAGCACACACACACACACACACATATATATATATATATATATATATATATATATATATATATATATATTGTTATATAAAAATTTATTTTTGAATGTCTTAACACTGTGCATTTTCTTTTAATCCTTACACGAGACCAATGTAGATCTATGGTAGGAGCAGACGTTGTCATTATCTTAAGAATAACCTCCAGCACCCACCATACTACCACAGCAGATATCACAGTAGCCTTGCTTACTAGCCATGGCTGCTAGGTACTCTAATAGGATGAGAATTGAATTCCAAATTATGGTGAAGGCAACGAGAAGCCGTTCCACTACCTTTCCCAGAAAGATATTGGCAATTCACATATGATAAACAAAAAGGGAGCCAGTGAGTTGTATAAAGCAAAAAAACAAGTAATATTTTAAAAGTATTTTGAAATTTTACCTCATCACAATAACAGAGGAGTTAAAATTCTATATTGTGTTGCGATAAGGCAAAAATACTCGACCACATGTTATGGATAAGTTACTTCATCGAATATTGACGAAGGTTACGTCATCGAATATTGACGAAGGTTACGTCATCGAATATTGACGAAGGTTACGTCATCGAATATTGAAGGAGGTTACGTCATCGAATATTGACGAAGGTTGCGACATCGAATATTGAAGGAGGTTACGTCATCGAATATTGACGGAGATTTTGCCAACGGATATTAACGGAGATCTCCGAATTTTCTTGATCGACCGACATGAGAATTAACTCATCAATCTAGATAAAAATTTAAAGTAATTCTCTATCTCATCGGGTGTCCATAGTCCATAAGCACTAAAAGAAACAGTAGGTCTTCATTGCAGCGGCAATTCACAAGACATAGTTTCTCCTTTGACTCTTGGCTATAATATGCAAGTAAAGGAAATGGGCGCTGGAGTTTAAATGAATTGAACATGTGGAATCGTGGATTCCACCCTTTTGCGTGTGTGCGCGCGCGTTTTGCACCTCTTCCTTCCACATTCGACTAGACATAGCAGTAAGCCATCCTTTTATTGCCGACTTCGACGTTGTTGGCTACTCCTGATACCGTCTAGGACGGATTTTGAATTTTTCCCGCGCGTTTCCTGACGTCACAGACGAAGAGCGTTTTCAAGTTAGTTGCGTCCTGATTTTCAAGCTAGCAGGTCAACTCATTTATCCGTGCCCCTAACCCATACGCGGGCCGGAATATATTATTCTTAACTGACCAAAACTTCAACATGTCGATATCACATTTTTCCAAGACTCATCCTCGTCTTGATGCCAACAGCATGTTGATCTTTCCTCCGTTTTCAGCTAGAAAATGTAGAGTTCTACGACACCGTCGTCAATATATTTTTCCGAGACTCATTCTCGTCTTGATGCAAACTGGTTTTTCAAAGTTAGTCGTGGTCAGAACACTGAACCGATAAGTTGACTCATTTATTCCTCGTCAGTTAACCCATAATACAGACAGGGATATCTTAACAGCAAATTATGCTTAGTCGATGCAACTAACGGCAATTAATTCTTCGTCCCTTTTGGCTCGTCGTGTGCAATCCCACCAAGTCGATACAACTTTCAGCAATTAATTCCTCGACCTGAAGCGAACATCTTGTTCGAGCCCTTGCCTTCATCCATGACCAGGGAACTTTGAAACCTTCAACAGTTAAGGATGAGAACTTCTCATATCCGTTGAACTCTAAACATTATGAACCAGTACCTTAAAAATATAACATTACACTCACACTAATAAAACTCGCAGTGAGTATTTTCTTTGTTGTATGTATAATATTCCGTATAAATTGACTGTTCTGGAACTTTCTTCCTGAAGAACTTTTCCCGCCTTAGCCATTTTGGTTTTCTGTTTTTGGCGCGGAACTCTGACATTCATTCAGTGACCTCTTGTCACAACCTTTTCATTAATTTCAAAGATCCAGGAACTTTACTGATGGTCTCCACGGTCGAGACAATTTACTTGTTTAAAAATAATAAAAGTTTATATTTGTTCTTTTACCGGACTCATTTTGTCGTTTAATCCTGGCTATCTACTTGTATTATTTTTATGCACTTGTTGAATGACCCCTTTTCCTCACTAAGATCACTCACTCATTTTTTTACTTTGTTTGTGGATTCGGTAGTCATAAGTAGTGTCTGGCACAAGGCCATCTTTTAATAAACCAGCACTGCATGCTACCGGGTCCGCAACAAACATAACAGTCTGTGGTCGTTTTAGTATTACTATTATTATTATTATTTCCTTGGATTTCTGTTGTATACACATTTCCTTCCAGGTCCCAACCAGAGATCTAAGGACAGAAAGCGTTTCATTCATCTTTTTTGTAAGAAAAAAAATAAAATCGCACACATTTTACATAGTTAAAGATCTTCGTAATGTGTGAGCTATAATTGAGAGTACAATTTTTTCTATTTCCTTAAGACATGCGCTACCAAGAATCCCTTCAATGAGTCTATCGGAACATTTTTCCGTTCAAAGCCAGGGCTCTAACTACAAGTGGAATTAATGATGTCTTCGTATGCCACATATTTAGATCTCTACTTCAAGTTCTTTGTATTTTGATGATTTTTGAAGATCTTCAAAGCTAAATTAGTCTACAGGAAATGCCATGTCAATAAGAAAGCACGTTCTGTTCTTACGGACTTTGATAACGATTGGCCCAATCTGTCATGCAAATTCTGTCATCTTAGAAATCAAAATATTAAGACAGAAGTAAATAGTTGTGTCATCAGTATAGATACCAAAGTTGTGAACTGAAGACATCAGGGAGGTCGTTGATGAAAATTAAGAACAACATAGGGAAGAGACAAAATTTGGGAATGAATCCTGAGTAAGACGATAAACTACATCCGACAGCAGGGCCTTTTATCAGGAGGTTTTGAGCAACATGGAACCACCTCTTAATTGCTGGTGTTCCCTGGTCCATCTTGACCCGGGGTGGTAGAACCAGTCAGGGTCTTAGGTATGGGCAAATAGTTAACCATTCCAAATGGGGTGAAAATACTATAAAAAGTAAAAAAAAATAGGTTTTAATACCAGCAATAATTTTTTGGAAAAATTATTACAAACAGTACATTTTGAAGAATAAAAAAATATACCAGCAATAAAAAAATTGTTGGCATTAAATAACCCATCGAGATTGATATGCCTGAAAACAAATCAAACCAAATTTAGGAATGAGAAAATTTAAAAGGTTGATATAGCTATGATAAATAAAAATCACTGGAGAGATTTGGAATGTCGTCAAGGAACATAAGAAAGGGCGACTTACTAAGCATAACTTAGTTGTTTTCTAACAAATTCGAAAGTGAAGAGACCCCATTGAGAATGACTGATAAAAATTCCCAGACAAATCCTACAGGTGTATGCTGTTTTTCTTCCTTTCAATAAAGTATTTTCAGTATTAATGTTATGAGTCCGTGTCTTCCCAAAAATTTCATTTATCATCATGCCCCTACGTATCTCTTCTGTTATAGAATTTTACAAACTGTAAATGTTTGTGGATTTTCTCATTGGCTTTTGTCTTGCTTATTTTAAGAGAATATTCTTTATACATATTTTTTAGCTAGAAAGAAATACAGACCCCCTTGTCAAAGGATGACAATAAGTGTAACAGCTATTTACTTTCATAGTAGTCTTTTCCACGTCACCTGGGAAAGAGTCTGCTGAGGTCACGTGCCATTGAAAATTCCCTTATAAAAAATGTATGATTTTAAACAGAAAAATAATCAGGGACAAAGAACAGAGACGCCAAAAAAAGGAAAGATCGAGAGGAATTCGATTCCCAGCATGGTTCAGCCCCCAGCATCCCATATCACATCTGCAACAGATTTTTCTGGGCAAAGATCGGACTCATTAATCTCTGCAACCGCAACTTTCCCCACTCAGTGATTGGAAGTCAAGGTCATCTTTGCATTCGGCGGACGAACATATATATAGTCTTTCTAGTTCATGTCAGCAGAGAATGTTAGTCCGTGAAGGCCTCACATGACTCTAAGCTGATTAGCATCAGCCATACTTGAGAGAAGGCAGAACGGTTTCTCCCAGACAATTAATAGAAATCATCGAGATTTGGGGGCGTTAAAATAACAATCCATTCTTATCCCAGTAGTCAACAGACTGAAGTTCGTTTTTGACAAAAGCAAAATTAATCTTATCGATATCTGTCTATATTTTGAGATTAATATGATTTCATCTTTTAGATAATTTATTCAATCTTCATTTCAGAGCATATTTATTTGGCCGTTAAAAATTTATGTCTATTAGTCTCTATATATCTGTCTATAAAGAGATGAAGTATTAAAATTTAACAATTTGAAAAATTATTCAGACTGTTTTCTCTCATCTTTTTACCCATATTCACAACTTGTTTTTTAAATTTTTACGCTGAAGCATTTGGTCTATCTCTCTATATATTTGTCTATATCTCTGAGATGAAAGTCGTTATGATTATTTTCATTATTTACATTATTAAAAGAATTTAGAACCTTTATTTTTGTTATTAAACGTTTATGCTTTTAAACAGCTCGGCCTTTTCAAGTGATTATTTCAGTAAAAAAAGTTTTTCCATTTTACAATTTCATTTGAGTGGTTAAATATTATAACTGAGACAAGTTTTGGTTCACCACTGCTGTCTTAAAAACTGAATCATTTATAACATGAAAAGACTCTATCCCTGGATGGACGTTTTTATTTGAAAAATTACGTTTTAAACGTTAGAATATGAGACATGAATTTGTTTGATAACAGTCCGAATAATGTAAATAATGCAAAAATTCTCACATTCAGAGATGTAGACATACAGAGAGAAATAGGATAAGGACATTGGAGCAACAACGGCCCCTTTAAAAATGAAGATGAGGATATTTGTCTGAATGCAAGTAATAAACTTTCAGAGATATAGACAGATATATAGAGAGACATAGACATAAAGGTCGAGTGAGAAAAAGGTCGAAATCTTGAATATTTATTGAAGATGAGGATAACAGTCCGAATAATGTAAAAAAATATAAATATTTTCATTTCAGAGATATAGACAGATATATATAGAGACATAGACATAAAGGCCGGAGTGTAAAAGGCCGAAACGTTGTGAATATGGCAATGAAGATGAGGATAACAGTCCGAATAATGTAAATAAACAATAATCATAATACCTCATCTTTAAAGATATAGACAGATATATAGAGAGACATAGGCATAAAGGGCTGGAGCATACAACGGCCGAAAAACGTTGTGAATATGGCAATGAAGATGAGGATAACAGTCCGAATAATGTAAATAATGCAAGTAATCATAATACCTCATCTCAGAGATATAGACAGATATATAGAGACATAGACATAAAGGAAAACTGTAGAAAGGCTGAAACGTTTGAATATGGCAATGAAGATGAGGATAACAGTCCGAATAATGTAAATAATGCAAGTAATCATAATACCTCATCTCAGAGATATAGACAGATATATAGAGAGACATAGACATAAAGGCCGGACGTAGAAAGGCCGAAATGTTGTGAATTGGCATTGAAGATGAGGATAACAGTCCGAATAATTAAATAATGCAAGTAATCATAATACCTCATCTCAGAGATATAAACAGATATATAGAGACATAGACATAAAGGCCGGAGCGTAGAAAGGCCGAAATGTTGTGAATATGGCAATGAAGATGTGGATAACAGTCCGAATAATGTAAATAATGCAAGTAATCATAATACCACATCTCATGAGATATAGACAGATATATAGAGAGATATAGACATAAAGGCCGGAAAGCGTAGAAAGGCCGAAATGTTTGTGAATATGGCAATGAAGATGTGGATAACAGTCCGAATAATTAAATAATGCAAGTAATCATAATACCTCATATCAGAGATATAGACAGATATATAGAGAGACATAGACATAAAGGCCGGAGCGTAGAAAGGCCGAAATGTTTGAATATGGCAATGAAGATGTGGATAACAGTCCGAATAATGTAAATAATGCAAGTAATCATAATACCTCATCTCAGAGATATAGACAGATATATAGAGAGACATAGACATAAAAGGCCGGAGCGTAGAAAGGCCGAAATTGTTAGAATATGGCAATGAAGATGTGGATGCGTTTCCGAATAATTAAATAATGAAATTAATCATAATACCTCATCTCAGAGATTAGACAGATATATAGAGAGACATAGACATAAAAAGGCCGGCCTTGTAGAAAGGCCAAAACGTTGTGAATATGGCAATGAAGATGAGGATAACAGTCCGAATAATGTAAATAATCAAGTAATCATAATACCTCATCTCAGGATATAGACAGATATATAGAGAGACATAGACATAAAAGGCCGGATTTTTAAAAGGCCGAAAATGTTCTTAATATGGCAATGAAGATGTGGATAACAGTCCGAATAATGTAAATAATGCAGAGTAATCATAATATCTCATCTCAGAGATATAGACAGATATATAGAGAGACATAGACATAAAGGTGGGGAGTGTAAAAAAGGCCGAAACGTTGTGAATATGGCAATGAAGATAAGGATAACAGTCCGAATAATGTAAATAATGCAAGTAATCATAATATATACTCATCTCAGAGATATAGACAGATATATCATAAAAGCCTGAGCATACAACGGCCGAAACGTTGTGAATACAATGAAGATGAGGATAACAGTCCGAATAATGTAAATAATGCAAGTAATCATAATACCTCATCAGAGAGATATAGACAGATATATAGAGACCACATAGACATAAAGGCCGGAGTGAAGAAAAGGCCGAAAATTTGTGAAATATGGCAATGAAGATGAGGATAACAGTCCGAATAATGTAAATAATTTTTTTTTTAATCATAATAACCTCATCTCAGAGATATAGACAGATATATAGAGAGACATAGACATAAAAGGCGGAGACATTTTTAATCGAAACGTTGTGAATATTTAAAATGAAGATGAGGATAACAGTCCGAATAATGTAAATAATGCAAGTAATCATAATAATTTCATCTCAGAGATATAAACAGATATATAGAGACATAGGCATAAACCAAAAGGATCATACAACGGCCGAAACGTTGTGAATATGGCAATGAAGATGAGGATAACAGTCCGAATAATGTAAATAATGCAAGTAATCATAATACCTCATCTCAGAGATATAGACAGATATATAGAGAGACATAGACATAAAGGCCGGAGCGTACAAGCCAGATCGGAAATGTTGTGAATATGGCAATGAAGATGTGGATAACAGTCCGAATAATGTAAATAATGCAAGTAATCATAATACCACATCTCAAAGATATAGACAGATATATAGAGAGACATAGACATAAAGGCCGGAGCGTAGAAAGGCCGAAATGTTGTGAATATGGCAATGAAGATGTGGATAACAGTCCGAATAATGTAAATAATGCAAGTAATCATAATACCTCATATCAGAGATATAGACAGATATAAAGAGAGACATAGACATAAAGGCCGGAGCGTAGAAAGGCCGAAAATGTTGTGAATATGGCAAATGAAGATGAGGATAACAGTCCGAATAATGTAAATAATGCAAGTAATCATAATACCTCATCTCAGAGATATAGACAGATATATAGAGAGACATAGACATAAAGGCCGGAGCGTAGAAAGGCCGAAATGTTGTGAATATGGCAATGAAGATGTGGATAACAGTCCGAATAATGTAAATAATGAAATTAATCATAATACCTCATCTCAGAGATATAGACAGATATATAGAGACATAGACATAAAGGCCGGAGTGTACAACGGCCGAAACGTTGTGAATATGGCAATGAAGATGAGGATAACAGTCCGAATAATGTAAATAATGCAAGTAATCATAATACCTCATCTCAGAGATATAGACAGATATATAGAGAGACATAGACATAAAGGCCGGAGCGTACAAAGGCCGAAATGTTGTGAATATGGCAATGAAGATGTGGATAACAGTCCGAATAATGTAAATAATGCAAGTAATCATAATACCTCATCTCAGAGATATAGACAGATATATAGAGAGACATAGGCATAAAGGCCGGAGCATACAACGGCCGAAACGTTGTGAATATGGCAATGAAGATGAGGATAACTGTCTGAATAATGTAAATAATGCCAGTAATCATAATATCTCATCTCAGAGATATAGACAGATATATAGAGAGACATAGACATAAAGGCCGGAGTGTAGAAAGGCCGAAACGTTGTGAATATGGCAATGAAGATGAGGATAACAGTCCGAATAATGTAAATAATGAAATTAATCATAATACCTCATCTCAGAGATATAGACAGATATATAGAGACATAGACATAAAGGCCGGAGCGTACAAAGGCCGAAACGTTGTGAATATGGCAATGAAGATGAGGATAACAGTCCGAATAATGTAAATAATGCAAGTAATCATAATACCTCATCTCAGAGATATAGACAGATATATAGAGAGACATAGCCATAAAGGCCGGAGACTACAAAGGTCGAAACGTTGTGAATATGGCAATGAAGATGAGGATAACAGTCCGAATAATGTAAATAATGCAAGTAATCATAATACCCTCATCTCAGAGATATAGACAGATATATAGAGAGACATAGGCATAAAGGCCGGAGCATACAACGGCCGAAACGTTGTGAATATGGCAATGAAGATGAGGATAACAGTCCGAATAATGTAAATAATGCAAGTAATCATAATACCTCATCTCAGAGATATAGACATATATAGAGAGACATAGACATAAAGGCCGGAGACTACAAAGGTCGAAACGTTGTGAATATGGCAATGAAGATGTGGATAACAGTCCGAATAATGTAAATAATGCAAGTAATCATAATACCACATCTCAGTTTGATATAGACAGATATATAGAGAGACATAGACATAAAGGCCGGAGCGTAGAAATGCCGGAACGTTGTGAATATGGCAATGGAGATGAGGATAATAGTCCGAATAATGTAAGACCTTATCGAACTCATAAGACTTACTATCGAGAAGGTTGCCTCATCAACATATAGACAAAGTTGAGATCTGATGCCATCAAGATGGTCATTGATGAAAAGAAAAGAACAAAATAGGACCCAATATTGAACCATGGGGTCACCTGCATTAGTACGAAAAAGAGACAGTTTTTATTTCAGGATTACATAGAAAAGTATCAGTTCAAAAATTCGTCCGGGGGCACCATAACTTTTCAATTTGTGAAGAAGACTGGTATGCCATACGTTGTCGAAAGCTTTCGAGATGTTCAAAGCAACAGCCCAGCTTCAACATTTTTATTTTAAAGCTTGATAGACTCTTTCCGCCATAACTGCTATTGCATCAGCAGGTGGCCTAGAGGAACGAAAGCCATATTGTGTAAAAAAGAAGGCCTGCGATGTGAGATGCTTAACTAATTCAGCATTGATTAGAATCTCTAATAGTTTACCTAAAAAGAAGTAGATGTCTAATAGACCGATAGTTGGAAGGATCGGACGGTTCAACTGAGTTTCACTGGAACAACAGATGATGATTTCCAACAAGAAAGCGAGCGGCAAAGAAACATTTATTATACATTTTAGAGAGAACAGGAGCCAGTTCGGGAGTACATTAATGGGATACCATCAGGTCCCATGCTTTGTGTAGAATCTAGTTTAGAGATGATAGCAAAAGCCATAGAAGGGATTATATGCATATCACTCAACAGGGACTTACTTCTAAGTGGAAAGTTAGGGCAAAGGATTCTCTAGCTGAGTCAAAGAGTAGAGTTTAAAAGAAAATTTACGGGCGATGCATTCAGCTTCATCCGCAGAAGTTGTTTAAAACCTCAAATTGATTGAAGAGAGAAATAGAAAATTTACTCTTATTTAATACATTATTACATAGCCGCCAGTAATTGCGAGAAGCCAAATATGTTAGATGTAATACGGTGTCTTATTCTTTCAGACTTAGCTCCTTCGAGGACACGTTTACATTTATTACGTCAGGCCACGAATAGGAGTATCTTGTGATCAGAACTGTCATGCTGGCATAGCCGGAAAAAGTGATTCATGTGCGATGAGTTATAGCAGCAGAACATGCTTGTAGGAATATATATATATATATATATATATATATATATATATATATATATATATATATATATATATAATATATATATATATATGGTTCCCACGTATGTGCGTTCGTGGAGGAAATATTATTCAACGAAAAATTAGAGAAACCGTCTGCGTGTTGACATCGTTACATTAAAGAAAATTATTGGCTACAAATCCATCAATGAAATTCAACAATCAAATGCGTACGTATGTATTTACAACGGCACACATATACATATATATGTCAAGTCCCATACTGTTCATATATGTTTATGTTTTGTGTGAGATCCAGTGGGCGAGCTCGTGTGTATGTGTCTGCGTACCTCAATGGATGTACGGGCGTGCATGTATGTTTGCGTAAGTATGTGTGGTCACGACGACAATTTCTCCTCCCACTTCAATAAATACACCAATACACGCAACCTACATAAATCCAAATTTAAAAAAATTTTTTGTCTGACGATCGACAAAAGCGTGAAACCCAGGGTCACAAACTCACAACAATCCAACTATATATATATATATATATATATGTTTCTTACTCTGGCGATTACAGACAGCTGTCTAGCATGAGACATTCTGTCGCCTCTGAGTGGTGACTTCAATGTTCATATATATATATATATATATATATATATATATATATATATATATATATATATATACACACAATTCAAAATCTGAAAAATTTTGACAAAGACAATATTTGTCAAAAGATTGGTTAAATTATAAAAAGCGGTCAAAAACAATTTTCAAGAAACGAGAATGTAGAGCCATTTAAGACATAAAATATTTAGAAAATCAACATTCCTGCTACCTCTGTTGTTTTTGCCCAATAGTTATGGTCAGGCAGTAAAATTTTTTATCTTTATATGTAATTGGCTGGATTCGACGATGCACTCCTTCAAAATGTGGGTCCCTGTTGTTATCTCCTTTCCACCACATCCCAAATGTTCTCTATGGAATAGAGATTCAGTAACTCTGGAAGCCTTTTTTGTTGCAGTTTTTTGTGTATATGTATTTACTAATGAGCCAGTCAAAATGAATTGACTCATTTTTTATAGTCCACCAAGAGAAGGTTAACCAATCAGAAGACGTAGAATATTCAATCCGTCGTTTATAAAAGGCGGCCATTTTGTTTACTCTATCCGAATGTCCAGTGCCAGCTTGTCAGGCGAAGAGGAACAGAAGGAAGAACTACTGAACTACCCTCTGCTACTTTACCGGGTAGCCGTTGGGTTTATACTGTAAAGCGAACTGAGGATGGATTGCCGATGTATAAGGCTCGTTTTGTAGCTAAAGGATTTTCGCAGATATATGGGGAAGATTATGTAGAAACATTCAGTCCAACAACAAACATGACAACAATTAGAATTTTGATGCAAATGGCCGCACATTATGGTATGGATATACACCATATGGATGTTAAAGCAGCTTATTTGAATGCTGCCATCGACTATGAAATATACATAGAACCGCCAGAAGGTTTTGAAGAAGGTGATAATTATGTATGGAAACTCAAAAAGTCACGATATGGACTCAAACAGAGCGAAAGAACATAGAATAAATTAATCCATTCTTATTTAATTGAACAATTTGAATCCTCCCAAGTTGACCCATGCCTGTACAAGAACATTTAATAATGAAATATTAGTAAATCTGGTTATTTGGGTCGACGATATGTTAATTGCATCAAAGTGTGAAGCCGCTCTATTAAAAATCAAAAATTCCCTAAAAATAAGGTTGGGTCGAATATCATGGTTTCTTGGTATACAGTTCGAATTTAAGGGCATCACTATTACAATGAATCAATCTAGATACATCGAAATTCTTATCTAAATTCATCATGCAAAATTGTAAAACACGAACTACTCTATGTGAAATGGATTTAAACACAATTATGAATAATGAAGATGGTATAGCGGCGTATGAGAAAGAATACAGAATATTGGTTGAAGTCTTATTTATGTCATGACATCAACCAGGCCAGATATCTGCTATACGGTTACTAAGTTGTCCCAAAACTTAAATAAACCGGGGACTGTGCATTTAACAAGAGCTAAGCAAGTATTACGTTATCTAAAGAGTCGGTGCCTAGTATTTCGACAATCAGATAAACCATTACAATTGGAAGGATTTTGTGATGCTGATTAGGCGAACTCACCAGATCATAAAAGTATAACAGGCTATTGCTTTAGATTGGCAAAAGATAATCCAATGATCAGCTGGAAATCTAAGAAACAGGGAATGATCTCACTTTCAACTTATGAAGCGGAATATGTTGCATTGTCACAAGCAACACAAGAGGCTATTTTTCTTAAATTACTAATAAAAACAATTACAACACTGGTAATAAGTGAACCAATAATTATTTACTGCGACAATCAGGCCAGTATTGCTTTGGCTAGAAATCCAATAATGCATCAAACATCAAAAGCATATCGATATTAAATATCAATTTGTAAGGGATCAGGTACAAAAGAAAACAGTACAAATTGAATATGTTCAATCGGAAAATAATGTGGCGGATTTATTGACAAAGCCAAT
This sequence comes from Acanthosepion pharaonis, assembly GCA_903632075.3. Classification (NCBI taxonomy): domain Eukaryota; kingdom Metazoa; phylum Mollusca; class Cephalopoda; order Sepiida; family Sepiidae; genus Acanthosepion; species Acanthosepion pharaonis. Next base: position 12,646 of record CAHIKZ030001550.1, read on the forward strand.
TACGAAATTGAAATTACGGGCTTTCACTCCTACCATATTTGGTACTGACTTATAAGGTCCTTATTACTCATAAGACTAATAAGGACCTTATAATAATTTGTACCAAAGCTGCAAGATATAAAACTGCATACATTAAATCCCTCAGGTCCTTATTAGTCCTGGGTAGGACGTAAAACTGCATCCATTAGTTGTGTCTTAAGAAACGTCAGTTTCTGGTATGAATGTGAGTCCTTAGTTTCGGGGTATAAATGTAAATAGTCCTACTTTTAGCCCAATCCTCCTCTAATGACCCTCAGAATCACTCTGACCCGGAGTGATAGTGACTGTTTTAATGGGTCCCAGCTATGGGTAAAATAACATTTTTTTCCACTTTTTTTTGTGATGATCAAAACCAAATTTATAATATTGTTGTTAATCTTTATTAACCTGAAGTACTTAACTGCGGACAAAATGATATATCTAATTTTGTGGATATTAACTTTATTTAAATGAATAAATAAATAAAATACAAATAAAAAAAACAATTTTATTACATTATGAATACTAAAGAAAAAAAATTTTTTCTGAATACTAAAGTATTTGTTTCATATTAATATTGACTTTACTAATATTTTGAAAGGAGATTCCATAATATACCCAAAATGAGGGGGTGTTGCAGTTTTTTGTGTATATGTATTTACTAGTGAGTCAGTCAAAATGACTTGACTCATTTTATAGTCCACCAATAGAAGGTTAACCAATCAGAAGACGTAGAATATTCAATCCGTCGTATATAAAGGCGGCCATTTTGTTTACTCTATCCGAATGTCCAGTGCCAGCTTGTCAGGCGAAGAGAAACAGAAGGGAAAGAACTACGCTCTGCTACTTTACCGGGATATCCACTGCTAACCTGAACAACGCTTCCCTACTGTCTTCGAAATATTCACTGCTAACCTCTGGATTCTATACTCAAAGACGACCGTCATCATGAACAACATTTTAACGCAGGCATTGTTGTGCTCCTCAAACCATTTGTGATGCAGTGCATTGTCCTGCTGGAAATGATCATCACAGAATGGTTGACCCTAGTCATAAATTGAGTCACGGGCCAATCACAATTCCCTACGCCATTATACTATCACCAGCAGCAGCCGAACTGTTGATACAAAACAAGACGGATCCATGCTTTCGTGTTGTTTACGCCAAATTTTGGCTGGAGTATCCGAATATCGCAGCAAAAATCGAAAAACATTTAGACCAGGCATTTTGGTTCAAGCTTCTGTTATTCAATTTTGTGACCATTAGCGAATTGTAGCTTCCGTGTTTATCTGACAGGAGTGACACCCAGCGTTGTCTTCTGCTAAATTTTGCTGTCCATTTTTGGCGTGTTGTGCGTCCAAAGATATCCAGCTGTATATAACCATTATAGCGTATAGTTGAGGCCCTGATGCTTTTCTATCAGAATCTGCATACACTGATAATAAATCCTGTTAATGGTAATGCTAATAAAAGCTGTTTCTTTATATAAAACATTCAGCATTCATTTACCATGCAGAAAGTACTACAGTTGAAATTTATAAAATGTTTCTCTTAAAACAAATTTCAGGAAAATAGGGTTTTTCAAGTCCAGTAGCTCTTATCACACTTTTCAGTATTAATATATCTCCTTTTCCAACCTTTTATTTTTATACTTTTTAGTATGGAACGTCAACATCTTCATTATGTCATTAATTTCTATGAGTTACATGTACTATCCATTTTAGCTGCTGCTGTTGATATTCCTCATGATGTAATTTCTGTTATCTGGTACAGTTCTTTGTTTGCGATTGTGTAGCGCCATTTCTGTGTTCGAAGGAACAAATGGCCTTATCAAGATCCAGTGTCTACTCAACCAAAGTCATTTTAACCATTAAAGCATTAAATAATTATTATAACCTTAGTTCATTGTTTTGTTTTTTTGGATCCTCGTATACTTGTATTTTGATTGGTTATTCAGCTTATTTAACAGCGTTTCACTTAGCGAGAGGTGTTTGATTGATTTGAACCTTTTAAAACCCTTTATTCTACATTCAAGATTATCACTTGATAAGACACCTATGAAATGTTGAAACAAAATGGGTACTAATTTTTTTAGTGATTTTATAACATATTTATGTTATAATTTTCAAATAAATAGTTATATATATATATATATATATATATATATATATATATATATATATATATATATATATATGAGGCTGTGAAATCCAAAAACATTAATTTAAGTAGGAAAGAAAAGTTAATCCCAAAATGAAATATATTTGGAAGATAGAATGAGAAAGAATAGAGACATTTTTTCTTGAAAAGAATAGGTCCGTCTGGTTTTCTCTCTTAAGGTTTATTTCTCTTATCTATTAAAAAAGTCTTGTTTGGTGACGAAACAGATTTGAACAACAATTTTATTACTTTCTTGAGAAATTAGAAAAACACGTTACTATTAAACAGAAAAAGCTGATAAAATTATATTTTTTTAGCGAAAACGAATCGACAAATGAAAAACAGAGAATGAAGACGATGGGAAGGATAAGATCATGAAAAATCGTTTCGTCATAACAGGCATGTGATCTGGCCTATATTTTTGCTGAGACGGCGACAGGTCCAGGGATGAAAAACATAGGGTCTCTTTGTTGAGAATTCAGGTAAACAAATATATTTTTATTGACGAAAACAAATTGGGAAATAAGATGATTTCTTTCTTGAGAAATTAGGAAAATACATATTTTAAAGAGAATCATATTTTCGTTAACGAAAATGGAACAAGCTAATACAAAACACTTTTTTATTAGGATTGAGGTTATGTCGTGCTAAAAAAAGGTGTTCAGGTTTTACAAAAGGAGTCAGAGAATTGAAATTAATGAGGAAAATAAACCAAACCTTTTTTGCGTATTCTAAAAATTAAATTTGTCATGAGATCAGTTATACACATTTTGAGAAGTGAGCATATTAGAATATACCCAAAGGAGGAAGGTGCAGAGTTTATCTATGGTTTGCAGAGTTCAAATAAAGATGAAGTGAAACGGGTTGAGTTAAAGGAAAAGCAATCCATTTGATTGTTTTCCCAAAGAAGGTGGATAATTTTCCAAATTTGGAAAGTTGATTAAGTATGGGGATAGAAAAACAAAGAAAGCCTTTATTTAAATTTATGGAAATTAAAGAATCAATAAAATTGAAGAACAAATCGGCCCCACGCCAGTTTTGGGGCCGAAGTGCATATGTGCTTGGGGACCTTATAGACTTTATTATAAGAAGCCGCATTGAGACCTTCTGGAATCCACACGTCAACTGCCACCAGAAAAAAATGATTCCAATATTTGAACTCATATACTCCAGAAGTTTAGAGAAGGCCCCGTGTCATTTTATAGAGACTGATGCGAGAAGGGTTAAATTTTGTTGTACCAAAAGCTATATAAACCAATTGATGGTTAACACCGAATCTCTGGTTTTATTTTTCGTCGTAACGATATTTTTCTTCTTGGATTTAGCACCCACCACGCCTTGAACCAACGCTGCCATTACGACTACATTCGATCTTCTACTGCTTTAAGATCAAGAACACAGCGTGGACAGAGACGGTGTAGATCGAATTTGCCGGCCAGCAAACCAAAAATGGACCAGCGTCAATATTGGTCCCAATAGGTGAGTTAGCTTGGTTAAAGCGTCGTTCTGAGGACCGGACCACTATTGATGAAACTTGATATATTTTATGATGAAAGTTCTCAGTTTTGGAAATAAAACTTTTTCAAAATCTAGACTGCGGTCATGTAACAACAGTTCATGATGATTGTCCCAGTTTCATTTTCTCAAGTGTCTATTCATGCGCCTTATGTGTGTTTGATATAATGTTCAATCCACACACTGGTTAATATTCTTTAAAATGTGTTTTTATTTTTGTCATAATAATATTTCTAATAAATAAAAAAAAATCATGTCTCACTTTTTTTAACCATGTATAATAAATTTTTTCTTATTTGAAGTACAAAACAATTACTTTTTGGGACAATTCAAAAAATAACAGAGGTGTCCTCAAAGTTTTGAACTGTAGTGTAATATATAAGTTTTGTCCTTCAACGAACTTACAATATAGAGATAATTCTCCACAAACATTGACCAAAGACTACGTGATGATTGTTTTTTCTGTGTAATACAAGCCTAGAAAATAAAGAAAAATATTCCTTGTTGTTTTCAACTTCTCTGGTCGATGTAGTGAATCGTGGAGGGAGTGATTGCATAAAATGTAAGGACTGTAAACAATCTCTAATTTTACAAAAGAGTTTCTTCATACTCTGAAACATGCATCGACAGAGATTGTATTCACTCAGCTATGTATTCATTGGGTTTGTGAGGAATGTGGCCTTATCTGCTTATCATAAGAATTTTGAAAGATCACATTAGGAGCTAAATAGCAGATTTTAGACATTATATTGAATATAGATTTTTTGCATCAAAGATGATTTGATTTATACCTTTTTATCAGAGGAAAACAAGTTCAGAACTAGGCATGGGGAGGTGCATGATGCATAGTTATGCATCAGAGACAGGTTATTCTTGTCATCGAGTGGATAGTCGTCACACGTCCACATGTATGCATTTTATGTGTGCGTGTGCGTGTGTTTACAGAGTGTAATGGAAAAGATAAGTTCTCTTTGCCGAGAAAAAATATTTTCATGGTAATTGTTCAATTTTCTATCTTGACTATTACCTTTGGTTATATACTTCGAACAAACTCTCAGACTCCTACGATTGATATACGATACCCGGGAACAAGAATACGATCGAATCTCGTAAATTACAAATAATTAAAACTCATTTACTTATCTCAATCACGTGTTATCTCTACTGAATCCATTTCTGTTAACATTTGCTTCTAGAAACTTAGTTCACTGTGTTGTTAGACAATTTTTCTCCTGAATCTATCTTACATATTTTAAGTTTACCATTTGTCCATCCTTTGAACATTGTTGGCACATATGGTCTTGGTGCTTCTGCTATATATTTAGAGATTCTTGATAAAATCCAAAGAAGAATAAATAATATTATTGGTGTTGACCTGGCATCTCAGCTTCAGTCACTTTCCCACCGCCGTAGCTTCTCTGTGCCTTTTCTATAAATACTTTTCATGGTAATTGTTTGATGAACTCTTCACTTTTTTACCTAGACTTTATGAATTTAAGCGCAGTACTAGATTGGCGGAGAGGTCTCATCATTTTACTGTTTCAATGGCGAGATGTAACCGTAAGTTCTATGCTAACATTTTCTTCTTCTCTCGCACTTCTTGCTTTTGGAACTCCCTTATTTCAACTTTGATCGTCAAAAGTTTAAATGCAATTTCAATCGTTATCTTTGCTTTTCTCAATTCTAGTACTTTTATTGTTTTCTCTTCTTAATAGTAGCTTTTACTCATATTCTCTCACAGTCACTAACTTCCTAACGTCCTAGTGGCTTTGTGGCTTTATTTGCTTGGGATGTAATGATTAAAAAATCGGTTCCAATCTGGTAGTTTGCATTCATCTCTTTCTTTCAGTTCTTTGTTCGAACCTTTATTATCAGTCTATTCATTTTTATTTTAATTTCTTTTTTTTCTCTCTCTCTCTCTCTCTCTCTTTCTCTTACTCTTATTCTTTATCTATTTCTTTCCTCTTCTCTGTTTCTCTTTTCTTCTTTTCTCTCTCTCTCTCTCTCTCTCTCATTATTAGTTTTTCTTTCTTTCTTTTTCTCTTTCTTGTTCATTTTTCTCTTTTCTTTCTTCTTCTCCCTCTCTCTCTCTCTCTCTCTCTGTCTGTCTCTTTCTCTCTCTTTGATTGCTTCTTCTTCTTTTCTCTCTATTACTCACTCTCTCCATTTTTTGTCCATTTTAAGCCATAGAGGTTGATATGCCAATAAACAAAAAACAACAAAAAACATCCTCTGTCCATTTCTTTCCTCCTCATTGTCATTCTTTCTTTCTTTCTTCTTCACTCTCATTTTTATTTCTTTTTCATTGTCTCCTCTAATTGCTGTCTCAGTATAACTCTCTCTCTCTCTCTTCTCCCCGTTTCTGTTTATCAACAAAGATGAATCCTCAGTTTATTCTGGCTGAGAGACAAATGAAGAATGGGATTTTCTTGAGCCAATTGTCATGAAAATCAGCATTCGAAATTGGATTTTACTTTGTCTCGAACACCGACCGTTGACACCAACCTTATAAGATAAGAATTGAAATGTAGGCCAAATGAGAAATGTCTGTTGATTGAACAAAGCAAAGCAAAAAAAAACGTAAAAAATACCAGAGATTTTTAAAAAAGAGAAAAAGGTTGTTTATATAAAATTCCTTAATTGTGCAAAACAAAAAAAAAACGGAATCGTCAAAAACGTGTAAATTTTCATCTGATTTCTTGCTTTTTTCATACAGTATTTATTTTCTTCTTATTTTTTGTCGTTGTTTTCAATAAGAAACACAAAACGACACCAAAAATGTTAATTAGCTCCGCAAAAGGATAAAAAGATGACATTTTTGAAATGTCACTTTTTCCTATAACGACAGAAAACTTTAGCTCTCATCTCTTTCGTTTCTAAAACTCTGCCTATTAAATTAGTAAACACAAGAAAATAATATTTTGAAAGTCATCAGTTTGCCTGAAGATGGACAGTTTGAGGAAACATTAACACAATAAAAGAAAGCCGAGCAGTTTTACAGGTAGAAAGGCAAATCTTTTCATGGCTCTCCACAATTTCTTGTCCATTGTAGTTTTTAAGAAATTTTCTCTTTTTGTTATTTCTCCAAAACTCTGTTCTGTCAACCATTTATTCCAGTTCATTATGTGTTGTTTTCCTTTTTCACTTATTGCTTTCAATCTGCCCTGTGAGTATCAGATTTTCTAAGCCCTCTTTCCTCATTATCTGCCCTAGAAATTTCAACTATCTCTTCCTGGTGATAAGTTCCCTTTTGTTTCCATTTTCTCTAAAACTTCGTAGTTGCTCACATATTCGGTCCATGATATCCTCAGCATCCTTCTGTAGAATAACATTTCTTTTGCCTCAAGTTTCTTCTTCATCTTTGAGGAGATTGTCCAGCATTCACTGTCACATTTCAGTACACTTTTCTTTGTTTCTAACGAAGTTTTTCTGTACATTGTTTAGTTTTCGGAATTCATTTTGGTTATCCCAACACACCTTTGAATTTCAGTGTGGCACCTTACGTCGTTTGTTAAAACACTTCCCCAGATATTTAAATTACGAAGTACAAAATCCATAGAAAGGTATCAACTTATATATAAGCTAAATTTTTTAAGCTCTACGATATGTGGAATGCATTTGACTGAAAACATTTGTTCTCACAAGTTGGAAAGTAATACCTGGTCTGTATACCAGAATAATATAAAGACAATTTGGTTATACCTGAAAAAAAACATTTCTTCACGTATATATAACTATAACCACAAAGAAACAATTTATACACAGAATTAATTAGCAAAGTTAATGTGAATAATGGCGGAATAACTTCGCTAACAACATTTAATGAGACATTAACTTACTATCAATTCATTGAATAATAAGATTCTTATATTTGTGTGGTTGTCAGATGGAAGATACATGCCAATTACTTTCGACAATTTCAAATTATCATCTTCAGAGTGCAATTTTTCCATACATAGACAAACACTAAGACGTCTTGTCGAAATCACTTGCCATGTGTCTTCCATCTGACAACAACTCGAATATAAAGAAAATAAGAAATTGATAGTAAGTTAATGTTTTATTAATTTCTGTTAGCGAAGTGATTTCACCATTAAATACATTAACATTGCCATTTAATTCTTTGTATAAATTGTTTTTTTATTATATAAAATATAAGCTGCACATTCTAAATATAACCACATATAGAAGCAAACATGTCCCTTCAAAAACATTATAAATCCTTTGTAGAGCGTAAGAATCACTGTAGATGACACAATGTAGAAAAGCCACATGTATATATTTCACTGGCTTTATCTATTTTGTTCATGTTTTACAGTATCCTTCAGTAGAACCACATTTCTGTATCAAGCTTTCATTATTTTCATCCGTGGAGAGATTGTCCAACATTCACTGCCATATAAAAGCAAATAGCAATCAAATACGTTTTTCTTGCTTTTGAGGAAATAAATGTAGTAGTTTAAATTTAATACCGGTCTTACATCTTCGTAATAAAACTATCACGGAACATAAAAAAAGACTTTAAAAAAAAATGGGGAAATTTACGTTTTCACGACATAACGAAGGCCCCAACTCGAACTCAACGACAGCGTTCTGTTGTCAAGTTCAAAACAACTTTGCCTTAAAATTCCAGTTCTAGAAAAAGATGTCGTTGCAAGCACAAGAGTCCACCAAAACTCCACTTAACCTATCACATTATTTAGTAATTTGCACAGATGCGGAACACGAAGGATTTTTGTTCAGCCTGCCAGATTAATATCTGGACACTAAATATGTAATTAATTTGTGGAGCAAGTTGCAGAAAAAATATCGATTGGAGTTAATTGAAAAAAATGCGACGAATTTTTTAAATCAAAATTTAATTCGAATCCACTGCTTTCTACACAAAAATGTTTTGACAAACGGAAAATATAAAGCCTATAAAATAATGCGAAAATGATGTATTCATTGTTTAGAAGTACATATGCTTGTGAACAACTTTTTTTCGAAAAAACTAAAAGTCGTTTAAGAACAAGTTTGGGTGATGACCATCTGGACGATGTTTTGCTCCTGTCATCGACAAATATTTTACCTGATGCGAATAAGTTATCAAACAATAATCGGAAACAAATTTCTCATTAAATAATTTGGCATTTCTAACTGCATTTCGTTTATAGGAAGGAATTTTCATTTTTGTCGATTGCGTTAATTGTTATCCTGTAGTAAAATAAGAAACCTTTTTAAATAATATAGCATTAACTTCGTTGTTTTTTCTTTAAACTTCCAGACCGAGGCAGTCTTCTGAACAAAGCGGTCTGAGATCAAAGACAGTTTGTTATAATACATTTGATATCATGGCCCTCCTCCAAGACAATGCATAGCTTTCTGGTCCGCTCTCTCCAAAAGGTTGCCGACCCTTGGTCTAGGGAAGATGATTGCAGTTATTTCCTCAACAGAAAGTTTAATGTTTATAGAGATATTCTTGTATTTATTGCCATTAAAAGATGTTTTATGTTCGTAGTTTCTGGTTCGAGGGTGCCTCAGTTACCCTTACGTATATTTTTTCTACGTTATCTGCTGTTTTTATGGTGGCTTGGTATATTATATTATTTTGCAAACAATTGCCGTTGAAGGGATATTCATGCTTTTACTCTGCACTTATAGGCGGGTTTAGTTGATGTGCATGATTTGTTGGTTATTTTTCTGTTTTTTTTTATTATATGTGTTATGTTCTCAGTGCATTGTAGCTAATATTTACTGTGTTTCTGTTGAATATCTTGTGGTGGGTAGATAAGATAATGAAGAAGTGCTTTTGGATGGATTTAATGAATGTTTTTCCAACGTTTGTTTTTATGTTTTTGTTGTACGGTGGGATGGACCATATAATATTTCTTTTTCTGTTGATTTTTTATGCAAAAAGTGTTATGTAAAAAATCTACTATCTTTTAGAGCTGTTTCATAATATTTTTGACTTGATTGAAAAAAATAGTCCATTGGAAGAATTGTCAGATAACCTTCGATTAATTGATTGTAAGATCTCCCAGGTTATTGTTGCTCAGTGGTTGGAAGATGTGCATGTCAAGTGATTTGTCATTGGGTTTCCTATATGGATATCTACCTTTTCTAAGATTAAATGTAATGTCTAGGAAATCTACTGTTTTAAAAAAGTAGTACCACAAGCTAGAAGTGCGAGAAAAGTAACTGTTAACATAGAACTCACGGTTATATTTAGGCAGCTCTACTGTAAATTGATGAGATTTCGACGCCTGTTTAGTACTGTGCTTAAATTCAAATAGCCTAGGCAAGCGAAGAGCTCATTGGAACAATTACTATTATTTATAGAAAAGCCAAAAAGAAGACAACCTCATCATGTATGTGGGAAATTGACGCCGAGATGCCAGATCAGAGCCGATAATATTGCTGATTCTTCTTTGGATTTTATCAAAGAGCTCTAGATACATAGCAGGAGCCCCAGACCATGTGCGGCAGCAATATTCAGAAAGTATGAACGAATGGCAGACTTATAAATATGTAAGATAGCTTCTGGGGAGAAAAATTCAGAGAAAACACAATACAGTGAACCAACTATCTTAGCAGTTGACCTTGCAATGGATTCAATATAGTCTTTCCACTTCATGTCAGCCGTGAACGTTATCCCGAAAAGGTACAATGAATAACTGTCCTGGAGGTCAGTATCAGCCATGTGCTGATTAAAGACAGAAAAAGGTTCTATCGGATGATTAATAGAGAACAGTTTAGTTTTGGAGGCGTTAAATGTAACAATCCATTCCTTGACTCAATTAAAAATAGACTAAAGATCGTTTTAGATATCAGCATCCATTTTGATCTCATGAAACTGATCATATATATATATATATATATATATATATATATATAGAATATATATATAAGGATGTCTCCGAGCAATCTGTGGACTAACCTGCAGGACAAAAATCCAATGCCGACCTTCTAACGATGTGTAACATTGACGGAATTGAGAGCTTCTTCATGAGGCACAGTTACGATGGGCCGGTCATGTTGTGCGGATGCAAGATGCTAGAATTCCAAAGATTCTCATGTACAGCCAGCTTGAAGGTGGTCAACGGAATGTTGGCTGACCCTTGCTCAGGTTTAAAAGATAAGCTGAAAGCTGTAAATATTGCACTCACTGATTTGGAGAATACTGCCTTGGATCGCAGAGCTTGGAAAAGTGTAACTTACACTGGAATCAGGAATTTTTCGGCGGCAAGCGTTGTCAAGCTCCGTGAAGCAAGAAAAGGAAAAATGCCTCAGAGGGTGCTAGAGAAGTGCACCCTCTTTGCTCACACGCTTGCCCAATCTGTGGTTTTCTTTGCAAGTCATTTAGCAGGTCTGAAATGTCACTCTAGATTCAAACATGAGGGTCATTAAAAAGTTTGTCGGAACCTCATACGTCGAAATCGGAGGGGGAGTCCATCATATATATATATATATATATATATATATATATATATATATATATATATTCAGTTGTATAAGATATTAGTTTTTAACCCTGGGTTTCATGCTTTTGCGATCATCAGACAGACTTGTTTATTTCTTAAAAAAGTGGATCTGTTTATGCTTATTTGTGTTTGAGCATTTGTATTGGTGTAGCGGGGTAGAAAATTGTCTCCTGTGTTTGTTTGGGATGACACTCTCACATACATAGACACACATGCATTTTAGTTCGTACAAACACACCCATATAAATAATCTGAGGTTAGGCGCAGATACAATCTATGCGTTCGATCATACATATATATACGCAATTGTCATTCTATTTCGGTGTCGAGACTGCAGCGTTTACATATGTAGCAATGTTCTCTTAACAAGGAATCCAGGGTTACAAACTAATATCCATACAACTGAATATGTTAGCTCTATCACAGATATTGAGCACTTTCCTCTAAGTACCGCATATATATATATATATATATATATATATATATATATATATATATATATATATATATATCATAACTAATAATATTAAACGACACGACAAACAGATGTGATATTTGGGTTAAAAACACGACATGACATCCACCAACACGTGAAGGTAATGACTAGAAATTTACAAAAAGCACACAACGCTTAGACATAGCCATAAACCTATCAACACAAAAATAAAACTCTTTGATAAGAGTATATGAACACATTGAACAATTTATGTTTAAATTCTTCCCAGAATCCAGGAGAACAGTCAGAACTGTATATATTCTGAAATTTTTTTCACTTTTTTTCGGTATATTTGTTGTCGTTTGACTGTTCAGGAAGTCTTTGTCGGCGATGTGTGCTCTTGTTTTCGCTGATCCAACAAGCATACTTTGCGTGCTGGGTGATGCCATAAGAAATATGGCACTTCGTCTTATTTGTGTTCATGAACCCAAAGACGTTAGAGAACGGTCCGACCTGTTTTGGCAGATCGAGCCGGGTTTTGACGACATCTTGTATGGTAGATTGGAATGCTGTCTTTAATTCCGATAGAGATCCTATAAGGGAAAGATCGGGTACTAACAAGCCAGACGTGAAGCCATTTCACGACTGCGTTCGATTATCTCTATAAGTTTCGACATAAGCAATCCCGGGAAGTAGTGTGCGCAAATAGGGGCAGCTCAGTTCTTCAGCCAAAGTGGGAGTGTCACTAGCATGCAAGGGGTTACAGATAGTGGGACAAAAAGTAAAGAGGCGTGAAAGAGGAAAGGATGAAGAGAAGGACAGGGAATAGACCAAGGCATCTGGAGATGTCGATTGACATTGCATTAGAATATTTGGAGATTATAGCTATCAGTGAAGCAAGTAAGAGGAAAGGAGTTCCAAAGACGTAAAGTGCGGGACATGAAACTATTAGAGTAGAAGAGACGGCCACATTTAACCGTTTCGACAGTGAAAGGGATGGGACTAAGATGCCGACTTAGTGACACGTTTAAATTCATGCAGATTAGGAACTAGGGAAAGTAGGTCATCGGAACAGTTAGCGTAAAAGTATTTGTAGAAAAGACAGAGGGAGGTGACGGCACGTCTGTGAGAGAGCGGCGTAAACGAGATGCCAAATCAGGGCCAGCCACATTGCATATCCGACTCTGGATTTTGTCGAGGATCCAGACCATATATGACAGCAATATTCTATGCAAGGGCAAATGGTTGATTTATAGATTTGAAGGATGGACTCTGGCGAGAAAAACTTTCTGGTGCGACAGAGAGAACCAACTTTCCTTGCAGTAGATAATCTATTGATTCAATATAATTGTTCCATCTCAGGTCAGCGGACAGTGTGAGACCGAGCAGTCGCAAAGAGGTGCTCTCGTGGAGTTGAGCGTCAGACATTCTAGTGGAAGGCAGGGAGGGTTCTCTATGGTGGGTAATAGAGAGCAGTTTTATTTTTGAGGCATTAAAGTTAACCAGCCATTTCCTGTCCCAGTCAACAACCGATTGGAGATCCTTTTCGAGACCAACGGCCAGGTTAGCTTTAGTTAAGCAAGTCGATGTAGGATGTTTAGGGTCTCCGATTTTCTAGTCAATATTTTATACGGTCCACAGGCGTGGCTGGACTTTTGTAAACTTAAACAGGTTGGATGGCTATTTACAGGAAATTTTACACATTGGTATTCGATGAGAAGAATTTCCAGGGACAACTTATTACAAACACTACAGCTTGGACAGAGACGTAAGTGGTACGTTTATCTCAAGTATTGGATTTGGTTGTAGCAAGGGGATCCTTATACATATAAGTGTTAAATAATAGTTTCGCAGACTATCATTTTTAAGAGAAGTGTATTTCGGAATTCCGGATGTTAACGAAGGTTGACATTCGGTGTCAGATGTGAGCCAAATAGGGAAGTCGATTTTGATTGGATGAGCTAGCGTGGGAAAGATTGATAGGAGAAATGTTTCGGCTAGTTGTTTCTTACTCGTCAAGAGATGTAGACGTGTTCTCTTTCGTGTGCGAAACGGCTCCCTAGTGAGGTGATGCGACCTCCCCACCACCACCACTGGATATTTAGATAAATTATATGTCGATGTGATTAATAACAAAAATAAGTTAAAATTCTTTGTGTTTGGAGTCTTTCATCACTGAACTAAAACGAATGGCGATCGCCAGCCAAGAGAAAAAATCGAGCCGACATCATTCTCTGCTGTTAACATGCAACATAAGAATCGCCTTGGGTTGTTGTGATCCATAAATATGAAGCAGGAGTTGCATCCCCTGTTTTGTTACGTTATAGTAAAGGAAGGGATGTACAATTCCCATAATGTAGTAGAAAGACAGTTTTGACGCGAATACAAGAAGATATAACATATTTATTAAATGATTGACATTTTTATTAAACATACAATTTCTTTACATAATTGATTCATATTATTCGCATAACATACAATAGATCAGACTTTAAAATTGGGAGATAGTGGGGAAATAGCCTCACCTAGGGTAGACCTAGACCACTTACTGATCAAAAAGAACCTAAACTCTGGTAATTAACATATGTTAAAGAAAATGTGCACCAAGGTGACGAATATGGCTGATGAGATGCATGCAGATGAGCTCCAGTATGCGACTAATTGACATATTGCTAGCGATGGACGACATGGAGCTCCAAGCGTGAACATATTGTGAAGCTTTTAGGAATTACTTTCAGGAACTTTTCGCTAGGGATCCAGATCTCTATTCAATTCGATGCTTATTTAACCGACTTCCCTGGCTTTGATGAGATTGAAGCGAGGGTCTAGTTACAAAGTCCAAGATTTATTTACAGTAAGTAAGGTAGACTGTTACATTAAGCGCTAGTTTATATGGATAGAAGGGGAAGATAACGGTTAACTCTAGACTTGAACAGGTTAAGATTTTAGTGATCGGGAAACATCATCTTGGGAGTCTGTTCCACAGGGCACTGACTCGCGGGAAGAAGCTATTTCAGTGGAACTTACTTCTCACCGATGAAATACGAAGGAAATGTGTGTGGTTTGCGACTATGTAACTGGTATGGCGGGATCTAGCCGTGAGGGCCAGACCTGACGGAACCAAGGAATGTAGTTCGTCCGAGCACTTTCCATGGTAGTAGGGACTGAGCAATGAGAGACACGCCACATTCCGCCCGTGAGAGAAAGATTGGAGGGTGGAAAATAATTCTTCCCCCAACGCTTTTGAACTCTATCAAGACTGTAACATGAGTACTGGGCAGCATCCGTCCAAATATGGCAACAGTGCTCCATTTTGGGCCTGAGCTGGTCCTTATAAAGGTAGAAGATAACATGAAGGGTCAGGTACTTACTGCAGCGGCACAGGGAGTCGATCCTTTTACCCACATCTTTATCAATGGATCGTATATAAGAGTTCCACTTGACGTCGTTTGAGTTTGAGGTTCAATATTTTTCGTCCATTGTGACTGGCGCTAGTTCGGGGTCTGGCCGGCTTGTTTGGCTTGCGAGGCATTGCCTAAAAACTAAAAAGCTTATTTATATACGGAAATTGATTCTTCTTTTAATTCGAATTTACTTCTTTTTTCAAACAGAATATAAGTTTAAGTCTAAAACAGGCATATTTACGTTTTCCTTTTTCTTTTTTTTTTCTTTTGTTTTAGAAAGTTTGTGGTGGTACTTATTAAGAAGTAGTTTTTTTTTTTTTTTTTTTTTTGTTTTTTTTTTTTTTTTTGCAATAAGGTTCACCTTGTGCAAGGCCCCGGGGATAATCGAAGTAAAGGGGTAGTTCATATGAATAGGAGGGGAAGATAACGGTTGACTTTAGACTTGAACAGGGTAATATTGTAGTGATCGGGGAAACATCCTCTTCAGAGTCGGTTCCACAGGGCAGTGGGCCGCTGGAGTAAGTTGTTTGAGCGGAACTTACTACTTGCCAATGGAATACGGAGGGAACGTTGGTGGTTTGATACTATGTAAGTGGAAGGCTAGAGAATGGCATAAGGAGTCAAGTGCTTACTGGAACGGTACATGGAGGCGATCATTTTATCTGCATCTTTAGCGATTGATTGTATATAGGAGTTCCACTTGAGGTCGGGTGAGTTTCAGGCCCAATATCCTCTCCAGGTACGAGGCCTACTCGAGGGGACATCCGTTCATCGTGTCTGGTGGTAGTTCGGAGTCTGATCAACGATGATGGAATGTAACTAGTTAGGTTTTAGAGCCATTGAATGTAACCAGCCAGTTTTTGCCCCACTGAGAAGTTATTGTGAGATCGAAAGAGAGGCCAGCTACCAACTCTTTGATCGTCAGGAGTTTTAGAGGTACGCCTGTATATCATCGTATCATCGGTATAGACGTTAACAAATGATCAGTGTATATTCTTAGGTAGAGATCACTTATATATATATATATATATATATATATATATATGCATGTATGTATGTAGTCAGATTATCAGTTCAAGCGACTTTCAGACCATACAGTGTTGATTCCTATGTCAACACTGTTCATATCTATTAGCATTCTTCTTCCATAAATATAGCAAATCATATACCGCACACATACACAACCACACTCACTCAATCGCACACACACACACATATATATATATATATATATATATATATATATATATATATATATATATATATATATATATAAACCTAAAGGGCCAAATAAACCTACCTAGGTTTTACTTAAACAAATCGTCAGGGTAAAACTGGCTAAAGAGATAAAAAATGGAACAGAATATATAGCTTAAACCAAAAACAACCATAACCACGTGACAAAAAAAACAAGTAAAACATTCAACAGCTCTAACCCTAACCCTTTCCAGGC
This sequence comes from Acanthosepion pharaonis, assembly GCA_903632075.3. Classification (NCBI taxonomy): domain Eukaryota; kingdom Metazoa; phylum Mollusca; class Cephalopoda; order Sepiida; family Sepiidae; genus Acanthosepion; species Acanthosepion pharaonis. Next base: position 29,095 of record CAHIKZ030001550.1, read on the forward strand.
GAGTACCTCTATATATATATATCCAGTTCGCTAATGAATATTTGATATTCCTGTGTAACGTCCGTGTCAGTTACGTCACCTCTCATCTGTTATTTTATATTTGAAACAATGGTTAAATATCTGCGAATTTTCTTCCCTTGCAAGAGATCGATGTCCACATTCAAATAAATGTTTTGTTTTTTTTAATGTTGGTTCGCATTATTCCAAAATTGCTGCATCACAGTCTTCCTGTTCACTTTCCAAAATCATAACCCCTAAATGCCATTTTGCAGGCAGATTATTGGATTTGAACCAATGTAAAAAGAAAAAGTTATGTAAAAATAATAATTTGTGATAAAATTGTGATAAAATTGAAGTAATTGGAAAATTAATTTTACAAATCTCTTATGGATTCTATAGTGCTTTTAAGCACTATAGAATCAAAACTATAAAGAATAAAAACTCATAATGGAAAACGTCTTTGCTTATTGAAACAAATAAAGGGAGTGTCAGTTTTACATAAGTTGGTGAATATGGAATCATTTGAATTGTGCGTATTAAATCAAAAAGATGGGTGGTCCGAGAAGTGACCCCTGGGAGACGCCTGCGCTGACCGCCAGGCCCTCGGGGAACTGGCTGTTAATAACTACCTCCAGGAATCTACCTGTTAGGAAGGATTTTATAATAGAGAAAACCCTTCCATTGCTTCCATAGCTGAAAAACTTGTGTAGCAAAACTTTGTGCCAATCCATGTCGAAAGCCTTCGAGATATCTAATGCTATATTCCTTGCAGTGTGTGTGTTGTCAAGGGCCTCACTAAGTGTGTTTAATGGTAGTTAGGACGTCAGCAGTGGATCGGGCTAATCGAAACCCATACTGTTCGTCGCACAAGAGGTTGTTCCTCTCTAGGTGCTCGATGACCTTCTTGTTGATTAAAGCCTCAAAAAGCTTACAGATGATACTGAGACTAATGGATCTATACTGGGAGGAGGTCGCTCGAACGCGTTCTTGATGACCTGGCATACACTTGCCTCATTACACAGACTTGGAAAAGATTTCTCCTTCAAGCAGCGGTTAAATAACTTCGCTAGGATCGGAGATAATTCTGAGTTGATATTCAACCACTGGAATTTTGTGTGGGCCAGTGAGTTTTTTTTTTTTGTTTTTTTTTCTTTCGGGTCGAGGCTTTTGATAAATCTAGAGATTTCTCTTGCTAAAATGAATATATTATTGAGATTCTTCTCAGAACACAAAGGAAGTTGGGGAGGGGATGGCCTTTGTTATCTAACGTTAGGTTTGAGGCAAAGATCGAAGCTAAGATGTTCAGCCCTGTCTGTCGAGGAAGATATGACTTTGGAATCATTTATAATACTGGGCACAGCCGCTTTGCCTCTGTTCCTAATTTGGTTGGTGATCTTCCACATTTCGCGTGATCCAATTTGTTTCTTTTCTAACTTAGCCTGGAGAGCTTGCGCGTATCTACACTTGGCGTTTTCAGAATTCTCTTACCGTCATTGCGAGCGATTCTGAAAAAAAGTAAGGAACAGACTACACCGCCTTTTGCGAAAATTATTGAAATAATGGTTCCGATGAGCTATGGCTGCAGCACATTCAGAGGTGAACCAAGGCTGATTGTTTGTTTTTTTGCTTGAATATTTTGTGGGGTATAAACACTTTATTCCAGAAACGATCCATTCCGATATTAGGGCAGAAGTTTTGCTTGAAAATGGTTGGGAGAGGATCTTCCGTCATATAGGAGCGAAAGAGGTCCCAGTCTGCCTTCGCATAGCGAAAAACCGTTCTATGGAACGGTAAATCAGGAGATATCATTGGTTTGGAATCACTCTGGACACTGACTAGGGAATAGTCTGACGTGCCTATAGGAAGTAAAACTTTTGCTAAGCGTTAGTCATGACAGAATGTTAGAAAAAGTTTGAAGGAGGTTCGCCTGCTGTCACGTCGTGCCCGGAACTCGGGTGGGCTCTTCAATGATCCGGGTTATTTTGTAGACGATGGCGAAATTTCTGCAATATCTGTCTTCCTCATCGGTTTTGTTCGAGTAGACTAACGGCTCTTTTTGGTGAATATTGAAACCAGCTTATATGTGAAAGTTGACCGAGAGAAATTCGGTGAGGATATTGTTAATCCTCTCTGATATTCGATCGAAGATTACCGACCCTTCGTCCTGAAGGCAATACAGGACAAAGACGAATGTGGTGCTATGGATGAGTGCCACCCTAAAGCACATATATGGGAGAAACCCGTCCTTGAGTCCTTGGCGATTTAGGTGGTTGTATTTTGTTATAATGGGTTCGTAGCTCGGGATGGTAAGCTTCTCCAATGGGATTGAGGCATTTATATCCGTTTCAGACAGGAACAGGAGATCAGGTTTAGACAGAAGAAGATGGAGTTCCACTTCCGGAAAGTAGGAATGTAGGCCGCTTCCATTGGTGTAGGAGATGGTACATCTGGGATCCACGTTTTTCTTTTGCTTTTTTTTTTTTGCTTTTTTTTGCTTTTTTTTTTTTTTTTTTTTTTGCTTTTTTTTTTGCTTTTTTTTTGCGGTTGGGTTTACTAGTTTTGTCCATTTTCAGTTTGATCACTTTCATGTTTGTTTTGGTTGGTTTGGTAGCTGACTAATTGGCAGTAAGACAGACACCCGTTGGAGACGCACGTATAAATAACTTGGGTTGACTCGTCCGGAGATGGTGCCGTAATAATACCCATCATATATGGCATCGAGAGGCCCCACAGGAGACTACTGCATAGTCGAAGCGCTGAAAGTTGTTAGCAGAGACAAAACTCTGGCAATGTATGGTCTTCCCTGCGAACTGTAACTGCTTTTACTGGAACTGATCATTAACAACTGGATAAAGCAAGGGTGTGATTAAGTTACTGCGTAAGGATAAACGGTGGGAATGAGATTTGTCAGTAACGGACTGGATCTATTGGTTGCCAGGGGACAAAGGTGACCCACCTACAACTACAATGCAATCATTTAATTTTTAATAACGAATAAATATTTTTTTTTATAAAATACATATTGAAAATAGATACAATTAAACATTTTTGTTAAAAAAATGTAATTCTTAGTAATTACAGTATACATGTACTGTAGATATTACACGTAGTAAGTAGCCAGATGTAAATACAGAATTTTATAAATTATTTTTTTCTTTTTCTTTTAAGTAGTTGGTTGATGGTTTACTGGACAATTTGCTCATTAACAGATAGTTACATATTTATAAGTCTACCATTCGTCTTTGCTTTGAATATTGCTGACATATTTACAGGTTCTTGTTAAAATTCAAAGAAGAATCTGCAATGTTATTGGTCCTGACCTGGCATCTCAGCTTCAGTCTCTTTCCTACCGCCGTAACATAGCTTCCCTCTACCTTTTCAATAAATACTTTCATGGTAATTCTTTTGATGAACTTTCCTTTTTGGTACCGAGACTTTATGAATTCAAACGCAGTACGAGTTTGACGGCAATGTTTCATCATTTTACAAATGAAATGGCTAGATATAACCGTAAGTTCTATGCTAACAGTTTCTTCCATCCCATTTTTCGCTTGTGAAACTCTCTTCCCCTTCAACTTTCATCTTCAAAAATTTAAATGAAATTTCAGTCGGTATCTTCTTAATTCTTGTTCTTTTATTGTCTTCTCTCGTTAAAAGTATATTTTCTCATATTTTCTAACACACACAAACCCCTTGCGTCTTAGTGGCTTTATTGTCTTGCTTTGGGTGAAATGATGAAAAAAAGTTTAAAAGCAAAATAGAAAATTGCATACAGTTATCTATATTAAGAGCAATCATTTGTGTTCAATAGATAATTGTTCGAATCTACCAATAATTGCTTCTGAATCCAATTCATCTAACAATTCCTTTTCAATAATCTACTCAATCTACAATTCTAAACAATCGACAGTTCTAAGCAATCGATATATAATTATCTTAAACTAAAGACAAACTAACTCATGAAATAGAATATATATATATATATATATATATATATATATATATATATATATATATTGAAATTAACCTTACAGTGGAAGGTAGATAACTTTGGAAAAGAATGTAAGAGTTATCTCCCTTGAAAATATATTTTCATTTCTAATGAAATTGTATTTATTGGTTATTTTATACATCAATTCAATTGACAATGCCGTAATGACTATCTCAGATTTATTATAGTTTACTATATGATAGCTACTAAAACAAATCTGAAAATAGAAACATCATTTGACACAAAATTGAAAAGTTACGACCGGTTTAAATTTGCTTAGATTTTCGTGTCCGGTGTCAATAGCATGATTTGCTACATTCAGCACATTGTTTCTCTGCATTCTGAGAAAGTATTTTGTCTGAAGTTCGGTTTTCCTGTAGATTAATATACAGAATAGAGATTAATCGTTTCAGATTACTTCTATTTTTTGGACGTTTCTAGTTATAAACCTTTTAAAATGGGGAAAATGGCTATTTTGCACTTTTTAGTGAGAATTTTCCTGTTCATAGAAACTAAACTAAGTCCAGTAAAATTAAAAATGAAATTTAATTACATTTATTTAATATTCTGGCTTGTGTAAAATATGGAAATATTATGTGTACCAGAATTTAATGATTCCTGGTTAACTAAGACCCGAAACCACCATTGTAAAATCTGGAATTTTGTCCATTTTTTGATAGCACGAAAAATAGAGTTAAATTTATGGTTCAAATATGGCTGAATTATAGTTTTATCTATTATCTTTCTATAATAGAGAGTAAAAGATTGTTATTCACAGTTAAACTTAGTGAATTTGCTAGAGGAACTGGTATGCTCTATTGTGGGTGAGCAATTTAACATGTAAGAGTTATGCCCCTTTCACTGTACTAGTGGGCGGTGTGCAAGCCAAAATGGCTGAATAAACAAATACGTATTACGATATTAGTGTGTGTTCGTGTTATATATTTGACTAATAATAAACATTACATGGTGACAGCATGTTCTTCTTCATCATCTTTGTGACATGACCCTTCAAGACATTGACAATCATAGCTCTCCACAATGTCCTGTGCTTTGTAGATGTTAATAAATTTTCTCCTTTTTTCTAAACCCTTTTCTGCCGACCATTTTTACTGTACACAAGCTTGTTAGGTAGGGTCTGAACTGAACTATTTTACCTCTGTTTCTCTTGCCTGCAATCTATCCTGTAAGTATCAGATTTTCCAAGCCCTCTCTCCTCATTATGTGCCCTAGAAATTTTAACTCTCTCTTTCTGATGTTAGTTAAGTATAAGTTTTGTTTACATTTTTTTCTAAAATGTTGTTGCATTCTTCTGTACAACCACATTTCTGCTGCCTCAAATCTTCTTTTCATCTATGAGGAGACTGTCCACTATTCATTGTTATATAGGAAAACTGATATTACATAACAGTTCAGTAGTCTTTTCTTTGTTCCTAATGAAATTGTTCTTGTTTCTTAATACTTTGCTTAGCTTTTGGAAGACATCTTTTGCTAACTGAATGCAACCTCAGATTTTGATGTTGCACATTCCATCCTCTGTTAAAACACTTCCCAGATATTTAAATTGTTGTTCTTCTTTGATTTTGGTATCTCCAATCTGTAATTTCCATGTTGGGCTGTTCCCTTTTGCTAACAACTATGCATTTGTGACTATCATCATCATTATATACGTACATACTTACGCAAATTCAAATTATACAACCACAAGCATTCATTGGATAGTAAATCAACACTACTGTGTAATGCAACAATTTTATAATCGCTATATTTTCATGTAGTCGATTTCGTGCCCTTTTGGGATAATCGGATCCCAGAAAATTTTTGTGAATCTCCCCAAAGCTTGCTCGCTGATTGGTCAATGCCAACCAATCAGATTGTCTGCATGTGAAGAGTTATTCTTCCCACTTTCAGAACCAATGATCATCTATATAAGCAAAGAAAATTCTTAAGTAAACCAGTGAGATCTCAGCTGCTACACATTCTTTCTTCTTGTAATCGATGTTTAACCTTTTCTTGTAACTTTCCTTCACTATCTTCTTGTAGTTTCCTTTTTGTGTTTGCTATCAACACTGCATCTTCTGCATATCTTATGTTGTTCAGATTGTGGATGCCAATTTTGAAACCTCATACTATTTCTAATTCTCTCAAAATCATAAAAATTCAGCAAAATCTGAGATACTGATCATAGAAACTCTCAAACTTTTGACTGAAAGGATCTGAAACAAGCCATATTGATATGAAGAACAACATAACTCACAAAAGAGAAAGTTATATGTCAAAGTATACATTGATAGACAACTCTGGTAAAGTGAACAAAACATTTATGTACTTAGCCATAGTTGCGGGAGGGGACACATGTAGTTGAGTTAAAATCTGAGGTAAGATATTTCCCCCAGCGAAGACAAGACTAATGTTGTCACTATTACATCTTGGGAGGAGAAAGACACAGACAGAGATTCAGTCCCTTCCTTTATGAAATTTGTCAGTTTTAAAATATTTTCATTTGTAACCTCTTACTTATTTAAATAATGAACTGCTAAAATATTTAACAATGTAATGGGGGGTGGATTTCTATGGGTATTTTGTAAAAATGGGACTCACATGAGTTTCATTAAATATGAACTGCTACCATTCAACTATCCTAGAGGTCCTGACTGTTCACAAATATGACAGAACTGGCTTAAGTGTTGAACGGTTTTACGTCTTAAATGTCAAACATATTTGCTGTTTGTGCGTAGTGTGTTGAGATTTTTGTGTTTTCTCATAAATCTAAACTTGAAATTGTTAAATGAGTAAAGAATTATCAGAATAGTCAATAATGTGAACTAATCCTCCGAATTGTTGTTTTTTTTATAAAAAGTGTCGAATATACTACACTGACTTCATATATCATTATCCCATATATATATATATATATATATAATTTCTTCTATATATATTTTATATATGCGTGGTGTTTATTGGAAAGTGCTCAATATCAGTGACAGACTTAACATATTTAGTTGAATAGATATGAGTTTGTAACCTGTAATATATACATATATATTAATATATATATATATATATATATATATATATATATATATATATATATATATATATATATATATGTATGTATGTATGCATGTATGTATGTATGGGATAATGATATATAATATTTTATATATCAAAAGTTTTAAGGGAAACATATATGACAAAGTGAAAAAGTTTTCAAATGACACGTTTTGGCCCTTCAGACTTAAACAGATTTGATTTTTTTTATGCTGATGTGACGACACACACACACATGAACTAGAAACACTGGGAATTTTAAATTTTGAAAAAAAATTTTTTTTCAATGTGTTTTGGGTGTATATAATCTTGTCAATTTCATTTATATTTCTTTCTCTTTTTCTTTTTCTTTCCGTCTTTGTTATTAAATATCCCGCTTTGTGATTATAGAAGAATCTGCCATGAACGGTGAAATGTTGTAAGATCCTGGACACAAATTTACTGTGGATGAACGAAAATTAAAAGCACTTTCTAAACATTTTCATTTTAGTTATTATTTTCATTTTTAAATCATTTTTTATGTCAAAATTGCAGTTAGCCTGGTTACAGTGAACAATAACACATTTTGTGTGTTGTTCTTAAAAATATCTCTTTTGAGTTCATTTAATCTTTTATTTAAATTTCATGAGGTTTCTTCAATATATTATTACTGGCAACCTTTGTAGGTGATAGAGTAAATCCCTCCTTCAAACTTTGGCACATTGTTTTGTTTAGTTTTGTATTGATTATTCCTTTTATTGTTTTAGATGTAATTATGAGAAATTTTATGTCGAGTACAGATAATTTTTTTTTAATATAATTGTTATAGAGCTAGTGGGTAGAATAATACATTTTTTTGATTTGTTGGGTTTTCAAAGAAGGGCAGCTCTTCTACTTTGGAATAAATTATGAGCCACAGTAAATTTGCATTCAAGTTCTTACAACATTTCACCAATCTTGGAAGATCTTGTATTATGTCAATGTGGGATACTTAATAACAAAGATGATGAAAAGAAAAAGAATCTGGATTAAACTAACTACATTATAAATCCTAAAACGCTATATATATATATATATATATATATATATATATATATATAACTACATTATAAACCCTAAACGCTATATATATATATATATATATATATATATATATATATATATATATTAATACATTATAAACCTAAAATATATATATATATATATATATATATATATATATAATTTATTATAAAATATGTTTTTATTATATATATATATATATATATATATATATAAATAATTCAATTAAAAACCCTAAAAGAAATATATATATATATATATATATATATATATATATATATATATATATATATATTAAAACTACATTATAAAACCATTAAATATATATATATATATATATATAAAAACATTTTATTTTATTAAAACCTAAAAATTATATATATATATATATATATATATATATATATATATATATGTAATATAATACATTATAAAATAGGCACGCGGATGATATATATATATATATAAATATATATGATGTGGCATGTATATTTGCCTAAACATTATATATATAAAATATATATATTATATATATAATGTGATGAACAGATTATAACTTTAAAAATTAATAAAATAGATTTTTTTATATATATATATATATATATATATATATAAATATTTATAGTATTTTTAAAACATTATAAACCCTTAAAACAATTATATATATATATATATATGTAATAAACATTTTAAATTCTTTAAAAACTATATATATATATATATATATATATATATATATATATATATATATTATATATACAACTTTAAAGCTATATTAGACAAAATTTATATTTATATATAATTTATATATATATATATATATGTATCGTTTAAAAATACATTATAAACCCTAAAAATATATATATATATATATATATATATATATATATATATATTCATAGGATTTACATTATATTAAATATTAATATATATATATATATATATATATATATATGTTATAAACATTATATTTCAGTAAATTAGAATTCTAAAATATAGGATGTCCTATATATATATATATATATATATGGAATAAACATTATATAACCCTATATATATTTATATATATATATATAATAAATAAAATACATTAAAAACCCTAAAAAAATTATATATATATATGCCCATATATTAAACAAACTAACATTAAATATTGAATGAAAATCTATATATATATATATTATATATATATATATATATATATATATATATATATATATACCATTACTAAATTATAAGCTGATGAGGAAAACAAAAATTGAATTGCAACAGATTCTCATATAGATATATATATATATATATTTAACTACTTTATCGTCAGTTGTTTTAAAAAAACGTTATATATATATATATATATATATATATAATATATATATATTTAACAAAGAATTCAATTAAAACCCTAAAACATTATATATATATATATATATATCATATATATACATATTTAAAACTTTTTTATAAAAAACCCAAAATTCGTGATATATAAATATATATATATATATATATATATATATGTAACTATTTTAAATAAATATAACGCATAAATATATATATATATATATATATATATATAACTAAATTAAAAACCTAAAACATGAATATATCATATATATATCATATAAATTTTCAAGAACATTCTAATATATGTATATAATCTACTGATTAAAACAGAAAGGGACAAAAATATTTATATATATATATCAAATTATAAATAAATTAAACTATAAATATTCAAGATATAGATATAGAGAATATTTTAATTTTTTATATTTATGTTGAATATTTTATATATATATATATATATATATATAATAAAAATAAATCAAGAACAAAGGGTTAAGATTTATTTATGACCCAGGAATATATTTCTTTACAATATATATATATACTGTTAAATTATTTATATTTAAAACATTTTTTATGATCGATTAAAAATATATATATAAATATATATATATATAAAAGTTTTATTTTTATACTGAAAAAAAAAGGTTTTATATATATATATATATATTTATATATATAATGAAAACAAACATATATAAACCCTAAAAGAATTAATATATATAAATATATATATATATATAAATGATAAAAACACAAAATATAAAAATTTGTGTTATTATATATATATATATATATATATATATTTATAAATATAAATTATATATATATATATATATATATAAAATTTTATTGTAAAATTGTTATATATTTTTATATATATATATATATATATAAAAAAATAAAACATTTAGAAAAACCCTAAACGGAATTTATATATATATAAAATTATTATATATATATATATATATCATAAGATAAATTATAAATTTTTGATTTTATAAATATTTTAAAAGTTATAATTATATATCCAATATATATATATGGAAAATTTTTTATATCCTTTTAAATATATATATATATATATATATATATAAATATTTATAAATGAAAAAAATACATTATCAAACCTAAAAAATATGCCGAATATATAAATAAATATAAAAATGTAACTACATTATAATTTAAAAATAAAAACCATCCATATATATATATATATATATATATAAAATATTTAAACCGTTCAGTTTATTAAATATATACAATATATATATATAAATATATATATATATAAAATATGATTTATCAAAGATTATAAATAATTAAAAATATATATATATATATATATATATATATATATATAAAAATTGACATTATAAATCAGCCAAAATAAAAATTTATAAATGATATTATATATATATATATATATATTTATATGTAAATACATTATTTGCAATGATTTTCCTAAAATGGTTTAGGAATATTTATATATATATATATATATATATATATATATATATATTTATATATAAATATAAATGTTATATATATATATATATATATATATATATATATATATATATATATATATATGAATGAATTTCTAGAAATTAATAGTCTGACATTAATATATATACTCAAAACAATATATATTAATATATATATATATATATATAAATTTATTTATATAAAATATATATATACAAATAACTAAGACGAATTATAAAAATTAATTTCAGTTATAAAATATATTATTAAATTATATATATAGACAAATATATATATATATATATATAACAAAAAATATTTTTTAAAGAACTAAACCCTATATATATATATATATATATATATATAGAAAATTATTTTAGGGACTATGGACTTTATTATCCAAAATAACAAAATTATATATATATATATATATATAAATATAAATATATATATACGGTTCAACACATAAAAAATAAATGTCATATCTGACCATTAAATTTACATATATATAAATATATATATATATATATTATATATATATATATATATATATTACATTTTATAAACTTTAAAACGTTTATATATATATATATATATAGAATTAATTAAATAAAATGTTTCGAACATATATATATATATATATATATATATATATATATATATATATATAACAATATAAATATATATATATATATATATATACATGTAAATTATATCAAAAAAAAAAAACATTTTATATATTTATAGATATATATAAATATATATACATATATATATATAAATATACAATATATATATATATATATATATATATATATATCTAATATTAAGTGTGGCTATAAATTTTATATCAATATATTATTAAATAAAATATAAATTATACAATGGATATATTATTAAAATATACAATTAATTTTAAACACATTGAAATTTATATAGAACCATCAATTGGAAACATTATATAAACAACACCTAATCAGGGAACAAATAAATAAATTAATTTCCACAGGGGAGAAGACACCCTAATATACAAGATTAAAAATAAATCTATTGCATCCCTCTAGTAACCACTTTCAATCCCACTCTGCCTCCACTATCCCAAATAATCAAATCGCTGGGAAATACTACATCTCAAACCAGACCTAAAAAAACTAAAAAGGAAAATGGCCTTCTTGCATATCGTAGACCTAAGAACCTAAAAAGAAATCATAGGTAGTAAACACATTTCAGGGGACAAGGTAAATTAATAAACTAAGAACAAAAACAACAGGATTTTCCCAACCATGTAACAACAAAAGAAGTTTATGTTGCAACCATATTAAAAACACGAATTCATTCACTAGCGCAATCACTAAATCTACTTTCAAAATCAACCACGATTCTAACTGTAGAAGTCATAACATAATTTACCTCCTAGAATGCACACTATGCCAGAAACAATATGTAGGAAAATCTGAATGGTCCTTTAACTACAGAATTAATAATTATCGTAAGCGAATTAAGTCGACTCCCATATGAAAAATTATTACCTGTAGAACAACATTTCCGCCTAGAAAAAAACACGATTTAAAAACCCATGCCAAATTCACTATAATTGAGAGAATAGAAAAGTTCAGAGCAGATAACATTAGAAAGATTTTAGAGTCCCATGAAAATAAGTGGATACAACGTCTAAAAAACACAATATCCAGCCGGGCTAAATCATAAATTTAACAATAATATAGATAGTAGTAATATATAACCAACAAATCAAAACCTACCCACATTTCTCACCCACACAAGACAGACATGCTTACGGAGGTGTGGAGGCCTCACACTTATACACACACACCCACACGAATATACACACTTACACACATCATACTCACTCACTCCCTAATGAGCCAAATGATAACACACACCCACAGCAATACACACGCTTACACATATCATACTCACTCACTCCCTAAGAACCAAAAATAAACACACACAAACACTAAACAGAGACACATCCCTCTCCAGGACCAATAAAACTGTCAAACTGACCAGAGAATTCAGAGATAAAATGTATCCATCCAGTTCTTATCTCAAATAACAACTTAAAAGAGACTGTTTGACCAACACAAGGAATGTTAAAAGATTCATGTTAAAAAATAAAAAAAAAAAAAAAACAAATGAAAACTACAGACAAAAAGTTCATTTTCTCCATCAAAAGACATTCATTTCTGTAGTTTACTGCTACCAGCAAGCAGAAATATTTTTCTCCCTGATGATGGCCATTTTGGTCGAAACTAGTCGAGGAATCTAAATGAAATAATAATAATAAAAAAAACGAAAGAATATTAATCTACAACCCAGTGTGTCTAAAGATTTTTTTTTTTTTTTTTTTTTATTTTCAAAATATATATATATATATATATATATATATATATATATATATATATATATATATATATATAAAAATATATGTATGTAATCATTTAATATATATATATAATATATATATATTATATAAAACCTAAATATATAAATATATATATATAATTTATTTTTTTATTTTTTAAATATATATTTTTTCATATTTTTCTTGGAAAATTTAAAAAATATAAAAAATGTATTATTTTATATATATAAAATATAAAATAATAAAAAAATTTTCTATATTCAATATAAAAAAATAAAAATAATAATATATATATAATGAGAAATAAATTTAATATTTTTATGGATAAAAATTTATTAATATTCATAGATAGTATTTGAAATAAATTTTAGTAAAAAAATTTTTATTAATTTTTTTTTGCATTTTTTTCACAATTTTTTTTTTGGATTTTTATTTTTTTAACCATTTTAATGTTATAGTCTTTTTTTATGAAAAATTTTGGTGTTTGTTTTTATATATATTAAAAATATTTATATATATAAATAGATTTAGGATTTTATTTTTTTCAAAAAAAAAACAAAAAAAATAATATGACACAATCCAAAATAAATAATAATTTTTATTTATTTTTTTTTAAAGGATAGTTGTTAATTTTTATAAAATTTTATAAAATTTAAAGGAAGGGCAGTATAATATAAATGTAAAAATGTTATTTTATCCATTATTTTGGGTTTTATATTTGAATTTCAGAAAAAGGATTTTTTATTTACTAATTTTTTGAAATTTATTTAAATTGTCAATTTATTGTCATTTTTTTTATATAAATATATATATATTATAAAATATAAATATATCAATCATTAAAATAAAATATATATATACATTTTACAAAATCATTTTTTCATCCAAGGATTATTAAAATTTTGATTTTCTTTTAAATTATATTCAAAATTTTAAAAGAAATGAAATAGGCACTGAATATTTTTTGAAAAAATTTTTATAATCATTTCAAAGGCTTAAAAATCAAATTCAATTGTCAAACAGAAAAAAGTACAAAAAAGACAAAAATTTGAAAAAAATTTTAAAAATGATCAATATTTTTACTAATTTTTTTTTTTTTATAAATATTAATGTAATTTCGTTATTAAATTTTATATGTTTAGAATAAAAAATATATAAAAGTGTCTTTAATTTTGAAAAATGGTAATAAAATTCTTTTTCTTTTTATAATTTGAAATTTATTTTGGATTCCTTTACCCAAAATTTTGAAATTTTTTCTTTCTTTTTATAAAAATAAAAGGATAGTTTCAATTAAAGAAAAAGAAATTATTTTTTTAAATAAAATAAATATATCTATAATACATAAAACAAATATATATTTTTTTATAAATAATATTCAATCATAAATTTATATTTTTTATTTTTTTGTATGAGTAACTTTATAGGTTGTTCCATTTAAAAATTTTATATTTTGAAAAGTAAAAAAAAAGAAAAAAGGAACAATTTTATTTTTAATAATTTTTTTAAAAATAATTAAATTTCTATACCAAAATAAATTTATTCATTTAAACTTTTGAATCATTTCAACTTAAATAATATTTGTAATTAAAATTGAATAAAAAAGCAAGATGAAATATATATATATATGAAATATATATATAATATATATAATATTTGACAATTTTTTTGAAAAGAATTTAAATAATATAATAAGTATTAAATAAAAAATAAATAAATAAAATGTTTTTATCCTATTGAAAAATGAATAATAATTGACAAATCTTCATTTTTTTTAAAATTTGTAATTGTTTATGAATAAATTTTTTAAATAAAAGCAAAAGAAGTTTAAGATGATTTCATAAATCATTAAAACATGAAAAAACAAGGTTCAGAATTTTATCCAAAAATCAATCTTTTTCTATTTGGAATAAAATTTTTATGAATTTTTTTGAAATCCTATTGAAAATGAATATAAGAAAAATAAAATTCAAATTTATTCATCTTATAATGGAATAAAAACAAGAGAAACAATGATTTTTACAATTGAAAATATTTTAAAGTTTTTTCTTAAATTCAAAAAAAAATCTAAATACTATGGAATAAAAAAAATTATTTAAAATGAAAGACATTTAAATTTAAAAAAATTTTTTTTAATTTTTTTTTATTCATTTTTAAATATATAATGGCATATTTATAAATTTTTTTTTTAAAAAAATATTCTACAATAATGATATTTGGTTTTATAAGTTTTTTATTAAATTTAATTTTGAAAATATTTAATAACATATTTTCAAAAATTTAACATTTACATTTTTTCTTTAAATAAAAAATGAGAAATATTTTCTGAATAAATTCATTTAAAAATCATTTTTTATTCAAATAAAAAAAATATATTTATTTAAATTTTTGAATTGGAAATATTTTTGATTTTTTCAAAATTTTAACAATGGATTTTTATATGATCGGATATTAATTTGTAATCTTTTTACATTTTATCATTATATTTAGAAATTTTATGATTGTTTGTTCTGCTTCATTACATTTTTCACGGATAATTTCCTTCTCAAATGGAATAATTATTTGCAATAAATTCGGAGTTCTTCAGCATTTGGATAAGAATTTTCAGGAAGACAACATTTTAGATTTTAATTTATTCCAAAATGATCATTGACCATAAAACAAAAGAATGATTATCATAAACATGGTTTTATTTTTTAAAAAAAGAATATTAAAATAAAGACATATTTCATTATTTTTCTATAAAAATTTTTCAAAAATTCTATTTAAAATAATAAAAAAAAAATATAAGTAAATGGAATATCATCAAATATATATATATTATATTTTATGTACCTTGATTAATTTCTAATCAAGAAATTTTGATTTTTAGCAGGTTTTTATCATTACAACTCTTTGCTGAATATGATTGTTTTGAACATATATTATATAAAAATATATTTTAATTTCAATTCAAAAAAAGAGATCTTTTAACATGGAATATATATGTACATATCAAAAATAAATAATAATTCTGTTTTTTTTGAAATACCTATAATAATTTCATTTCACATTTGGTTTATAAAACTAAAATATAAAACAAATAACAAAATTTGAAACAACATTATTCAACCAAAATTGGCCAATATCAAAAATATATATTTATATATATATATATATAAATATATATAAAATATATAGGGATTTTTTTTTTTTTTTTTAAGCATTTCATCTCAAGCAAAGCGGGAAGCCATTAGCACGCAAAGGTTTACAAAGAGTTGGAGCTAGAGCAAAGAGGAGACATAGAGGAAAGATGAAGAGAAGTATAGGGGATAGATCAGGGCATCTGGAGACGTCGATTGACATTACATTTGAATAGTTGGAGATTATAGCTATCAGGAAAACATGAAAATGGGGAGGGAGTTCCACAGGCGAGAAGTGTGAGACATGAAGCTATTGGAGTAGAAGAGACGGCTACATTTAACAGTTTCGACAGTGAAAGGGTGAGAGCGAGATGCCAGCCTAGTTGAACGCTTAAATTCATGAAGTCTGGGAACCAGCGAAAGCAGCTCATTGGAGCAGTTACCATGAAAGTATTTGTAAAAAGACAGAGGGAGAGAACAGTACGTCTGTGAGAGAGCGGCTGCAGACGAGATGCCAGATCAGGGCCAATTACATTGCATATCCGTCTCTGGATTTTATCAAGAACCTTGAGACAAACAGAAGGGGCTCCAGACCATATATGGCAGCAATACTCCATGCAAGGGCGAATGGTTGATTTGTAGATTTGAAGGATCGACTCCGGTGAGAAAAAATTTTCCTGGCGCGGCACAGGGAACCAACTTTCGTAGCGGTGGACAAAGCTATTGACTCAATGTATTCGTTCCATCACAGGTCAGCAGACAATGTGAGACTGAGCAGTCACAAAGTGGTGCTCCCGTGGAGTTGAGCGTCAGACATTCTAATGGGAGGCAGGGATTGTTCTCTCTGGTGAGTAATAAAGAGCAGTTTTGTTTTTCAGGCATTAAAGTTAACCATCCAATTCCTGCCCCAGTTCACAAGCAATTAGAGGTCCTTTTCAAGACAAACAGCCAGGTTAGTTTTGTCGGCGACACTAGATTTGTTTTTGAGGCAGGAGTAAATAGTAGTAAATCAGTAATAAATTATGGCAAATATTCTAGTTATAAATTTGATTCCATTGGATCTTTGGGACTGCAGCAATTCAGTTCACATTTGGCTAAGAAACCATAAGACAGCTGTTGACACTAGAGTCAAAAAGCATCATATTCATGAACAGAAATAGGATGAGAAGAGAATTTCAGTCTGGAAATATCTTAATAAATAAATATTTTCTATTAAATTATCAAAATTGTTTAATTATTTTTGATACTATAAAGTGATTTGTTTCTATTCTCATATTGAAAAATGTCTGAAGTCATGTTGTTATTTCAAGACTTTCTTTCATCTTTGTGATAGATAGATAGATAGATAGATAGATAGATAGATAGATAGATAGATAGATAGATAGATAGATAGATATTTTCTATTAAATTATTGAAATGGTTTAATTCTTTCTGATACTATAAAGTGATTTGTTTCCATTCTCATATTGGAAAATGTCTGAAGTCATGTTGTTATTTCATCAACTTTAAAATTTTCAAAATTTTTAGGGATAGATAGATGAAAGATAGATAGATAGAAAAGATAGATAGATAGATAGATATAAATAGATAGATAGGTTTTAGATATTTTCTATTAAATTATTGAAATGGTTTAATTCTTATTTATATATATAGAAACTATGATTTGTTTCCTAAAATAGATGAAAAAAAAAAAATATGTTTATTAAATATTTTTAATATATTAGCAAAAATGAAAAATGTCTGCTAAAAAATTTTGTCCCATTCATAATTATAAAAATTTTGAAGTATTTTCATCTCAAAACTGATAGATAGATAGATAGATAGATAGATAGATAGATAGATAGATAGATATTTTCTATTAAATTATTGAAATGGTTTAATTCTTTCTGATACTATAAAGTGATTTGTTTCCATTCTCATATTGAAAAATGTCTGAAGTCATGTTGTTATTTCAAGACTTTCTTTCATTTTTGTGGCAGATAGATAGATAGATAGATAGATAGATATTTTCTATTAAATTATCAAAATGGTTTAATTCTTTCTGATACTATAAAGTGATTTGTTTCCATTCTCATATTGAAAAGATAATAAGCAAAATAAATTCCTAAAGGTTACCTGCCTTTATAGAACCTGTTCCTGGAAATTTGGGATGTCATTATTGGATGCAGATAACAAGAAGTCTGATTATTTAATTTTTTATTATATTTTTCCAATTTCCTTCATAATGACTGAGACTATCAAAAGTATTTAAACAAAACTGTGTCAAATCCATGAAATTTTGACAGTTTATTCCTAATTATGTCCTTAATATACAATATCTTATTCAAAAGTTGAAAAAAAAGTGGTGCTGAGGTGTCTGATGGGGGCATGTAATTTAACTACCATAAATTGTGATGTACAAGCCAAGTTTTCAAGCCTAAAATGCAAACTTCTACCACCAAGTTATAAGCAAATGGAACAATATTCCTAACAATTGCTGTACACCACTTGACTTAGACGTTGATTTCATTGACACAAATATATATTTAATTAAAACTCGTGTTTTTTGTAAAAATGCTTGTCATATTAACACAGAAATTAATATAAAATAATAAAATAGTAACATAAATTCAGTATTCTATTAACATTACAATATTGTATCCAATAGCTGATATGGTAAACATTAGGGGGTCAACCTATACAGTAAGCATAGGCCACTCAGAATTTTGTGCTAATATGGAAAAGAATGAAGATTTTTAATAATATATGCATATTATTTGGAAAGAAACTTTTGAGTCAAACAATTTTGGAAAAGTGGGGAATGTCATTCTGACATATGGTGAAAATGGTGAACTGGGCAAGAAAGTTTGAGAACCAATTGTCAAGATTATTCATCCTGGAAGAAAACCATGCTTGATAAGATAGAATTTGTACCGATTCCTTTTGAGCATGAAAAGTTGTTTGTAAGAGTGTTGACCTCCGTGGAACTGTTGGTACAGAGTTTGATCTAACATGTTATGAATATGGTAGTATCTAAGTAATTTGTCATATTAATACAGAAATTAATATAAAATAATAAAATAGTAACACAATTTTAGTATTCTATCAATGCTACTGCACACATCGTGTCTAACTGCTGATACACTAAGTGGTGACATCACTGGTTGTTTGATTACATCACTGATGTAAATGCAGATAAGCAATGCTGTGTTTTACAATACCATATGATATTTAGCAGTACTATCAAAAAACTACCTGGTGTGATGTGTAATCTGCATTATTAATATTTTATAGGAGTTGCTGTTGACTTTTGTGTATTTATCAGTAGACCTGACAAATTTTTAATGTTTGCTAAGTTATACCAATACAATATATGGTACCTACTGGTGTGTGTTGTAGGTTGTTTGCTATAAACGAATACAGAATGATATTATGGTTAGTGTCTCAATATAGAATTTGGAGCAAACCAGTTGTTTCTAAGAGTGTTCACCTCTCTGGCACAGAGTTTGACCTAATACATTATGAATATAGTAGCATCTAAGTAAGGCAGGCTACAAAAATCATCAAAGAAGCCACACCCAAAGAGAGAAGTCATTACTGTAAATTACGGCATACAAGTAGAGTCTTCAAACCTAAAAAAATCTTTCCAAAACTCGGGGGTCTAAGTTGTAAACAAGTGAGGCAACACTTGTAACAATTACTGCACACTACTTACTGTATCTTCAATAGGCCATTACAAATGTATCCCACTAACTCTTGTGTTTGGTGAACATATTTATCATATTATTACAGAAATTAATATAAAATAATAAAATAGTAACATAAATTCAGTATTCTAATAACATTACAGCACAAATCACGTCTAACAACTGATACACTAAGAGTAAACACTGACTGAGGTGGTCATTCAGACAACTAAACTCAGCTGTTATGTGATATCTGTTCTTTATGGCAGTGAATGTTGGACAATTTTCTCAAAGATGAAGAAGAGACTCGAAGTAACAGAGATGTGGTTCTACAGAAGGATGCTAAGGATATCATGGACTGAGCCTGTGAACAATGATGAGGTCTTAGAGGATGCAAACAAGGTGGAAGCTTATACTTAACATCAGGAAAAGGCAGCTGAAGACACATAATGAGAAAAGAGGGCCTGAAGAATCTGATACTCACAGGTCGAAAAAGGAAAAGAGAGACAAAGGGAAACAATGCATGATATACCTAGCGGGCTTGAGCAAGTGGATGACAGAACATGGTCTGGGGGAGATGGCAGAGAGAAGGAACTTGTTAAGAGCTACAAGGGATAGAGGGAGGTGGAGAGCCATGATTGCCTACGTCCTGAAAGGACATGGCAGGTAAAAAGAAAGGTAAGATATGCATATTGCCAGGACAATTTAATGACACATAATGACAGTTTAATGACACATAATGGCAGTTTACTGTAGTTTAACTTCATTTATCAGTAGGCCTAAGTTTTGGGCCACTGGTAGCCTACTGTATGTTTGGGGGTTGACCTATACAGTAAGTATAGGACTAACTCAGAATTTTGAGCTAAAAAATTTTGAGGTTGATTTGTACACCAGATTGACTTATACACCACAATTTACAGTATATTAACTATATATTAAGAACTTACCAGCAGCCAATTTTTTAGGAACTACATAAAGTTTGGTATCCATTTTTTCTTCATCAGTCAACATCTTTGTTTTCCATTCCATACAAGAGTCTGGCCATTCTTGAACTTCCAAGCAGGGAGCCCAGTCAATATCAATGTCACTGCTTCCATATTTGTATTCAACTGTATAAGCAGGATTTAAACTATAAGTGTTTTTTCTTGCTGGAAAAAAAAATAGTATTTCAGAATTATAATAATGAAGATAACAAAAAGAAAAAAGTTACACAAATATTCACTCATTATAATATCATCAAAGTAAATATGCAAATTTCTGATGTAATGAATATGCATACACCTGGTTTCCCCCTGACAGTAATATGATTGGCTGGTGTCAGCCATAAATACAGACTGATGTGGAGGTACAACGACTACACCTATTGTCACCACATATTGCCTACCACTACGATGAGGACCAGTCCATTACGGTTACCTGCTAGATTGTCCTGCCCATTTACAGTAGTCAACAACCACTTTGCTACTTCAAACAAATATATCCCTTTACGGGACATATCAATTTCTTTTACACAAACATGCTGCCATCTTGTAAAAGAATTGCACATTATCACAAAACAATGTATTTCTTCTTTATTGTTAAAATGATCATATGATTACACAAGTTATCTCATTCGTGGCAACAAAGAGGCAAAGCAGCTTTACATTGGATTAGTATTTATAGTTATGTATAAATTTTTGTTTTTCTTGCTTTATTTTTAGTTTGATTTTTTTTTTTACTATAGTACATATACATATACAAATTTGGAACAGAGAAATAGGTGGCAACAACCTTCTCCTTTGTCTTAAATTTATTGCCACATGAAGCTGCATGAATTATTATTAATTTTTCGACTTGTATTTCCTTCACTTTAATTTTATATTTTCCTTTCAGAATTTTCCAAACTATCAATTCTGGATTGGAAATAGAAAGTAAATCTGTGATAAGTCTTAAATTTCTTTTTTCAGCAAACATGTTCTAGCACCATATGAACAAGGGCGTCAACTAACAGTCAATTTTGCAATAAAAGAAAGACATATTAAGATGAAAAAAATACAGGTTGAAAAATTAACTTTTTTTTTTCTTCTTTCTAAAGTTGACCAAGTTTGACATAAATGACAAATATTTCTAATCTTAAGCAGGATTCCTCAACAGTTTGAATGATAAAGAAATAAAACTGAGGAAAAAATGAGTTGTGAATATAGTTCCAGTAGCTAAAAATAGGGAATGATAAATAATGCCAGCAAACAGGTCTTGTTTAAATAGTTATGTCAAGAGAATAAATACCTCTTCAGTTATCTGTGGCATGACTCAAATAATTGTGTCAAAAATAAATGTCTCTTTAGTTATCTTTGGCAGGATTCAAATAAATGTTTTCAGGGAATAAATCTCTCTTCAGCTATCTATGGCAGGATTCAAATAACTGTGTCAAAAAAAATATCTCTTTAGTTATCTGTGACAGGATTCCAATAATTGCATCAAGAGAATAAATATCATTTCAAGGAAATAAATATCTCTGAATGAATTTCATTATCACCATGAATTCACTTATTTAAAGACATATCTTGAGAATTTACCGATTGCAATTTGAAAGAATCTAGATTTAATAATGATTGAAAATATTTCATTATTATCAAATTTAAAATAGGTTTGCAAAAATAATAATTACTTACTAAGTTGATTGTTGTATGTTTCTCTCACAATGTAGTCAAACACACTGAAGACGTACTCTTTGAACTTTGATGGACTGAGTTCATCATCAGGACCTAAAAGCTCTTGAAATTCAAGTGGCAGCTTCATTTTGTTTGTTACAAAAACATGACAATAATTAGGCCTGGGCAAATATTGCTCAATTCTACACTGTATGAAGGTTGGACAGAACATATAGTCAAATTCGTTTGAGTTTGACACCTGTCAAAAGAGAATTAGAAAAAGTGATTTTCAGAAGAAATAATAAAAGAAGGTATTTAGCTTAATCAAATTCACACACATCAACAGATTATTAAAAAAAAAGGAAAATTGATATTGAAATAGATATAACAAGGAATCAGAAAACAGACTTCAAAAACTCAAAGCATCTACTTTGCATGCACGATCATTGTTGGGTTACATTTACTTGCGGTAAACCTCACTGGTTCTTGGGGGAATGACAAGTTGTGAATGCTACCACACCAGATGTAATTTGTTTCCACTATATTGCAACTAGCCACAATGTCATATGGATGCCATGCATGGTGCCAAATCCATTCAGAAATATCTGCTGTATACATCCACTTTCTAAGATCAATGGTAAAAACAACTTTGAGCAAAGGAAGCCTTAAAGTCTTGGCAAAGATCATCTGTCTTTGAGAAACTGTGGACTGATGCTACAGATTCTCAAAGAACTGTACCAAATAACAGAAATCACATTACTTGAGGACTACCAACAACAGCAACAATTAAAATGGATAGCACATGTAATTTCAAGAGAAAATAATGATATAATGAACATGTTGATATTCCACATGACTTTAAATAAAAGATTTGGAAGGAAACCCTCAGGAATACTAGAAAGAATGATAACAGCTACTGGAATTGGAAAGCTTATTTTCCTGAAAATCTATTTTAAGAGAAAGATTTTATCCATCTTGGGTATGACAATAAACTACATCTGGCAACAAGGCCTCTAATCAGGAGGTTTTGAGGCTCTTGGAACCACCTGTTAATAGGCTAACAGGTGCTACCACCCCTTGACCCAGAGTGGTAGCACCTGTTAGGGTCCCAGTTATTGGTAAATAGTTAACACTCAGAAATTTTTGTCGTAGAAGTGCCAACACTGCATTTTCAAAGAAAAGGAATCACCAGCAATATATTTTTGTAAAGAAAAAAAATATTACCAGCAATACTTTTTTATAAAGAAATTACTAATGCATCAAAGAAAATTAAATTTCGGCATTAAATGACCCATGAGGAGTTGTTATGCTACTAAACAAATGAACTCAAAATCCTCATTCTTAGACAGTGTTATGTTGTCATCAAGTGGTTACCCATCTAGGTACTGATCAAACTAGACATTGCTTAACACTTTTGTAAAAGAAATTTACTAATGCACCCAAGAAAATTAAACTTCGGCGTTAAATGACCCATAAGGAGTTGATATGCCGCTAAACAAATAAACTCAAAATCCTCATTCTTAGGCAGTGTCATATTGTCATCAAGCCGTCACCCATCTAGGTACTGATCAGACTAGACATTGCTTAACATTTTTCTAAAAGAAATTACTAATGCTCCCAAGGAAATTATATTTTGGCATTAAATGACCCATAAAGAATTGATATGCCGCTAAACAAACAACACAGAAAGATTTTATAAATTTCAACCAAAAACAGTACTGGCTGCTCAGTCAATAAATGCTAAATGTTTCCTTATAGGGAAACGGCTAATAATACTATTATCATTACCATTAATACAGTGTTTAGTTTGTAAAAGTCATATTCAACTATGCATCTTTGGATTTCTGCATCACATTTTCCAAAGTCTGTTACCTTCTTTCTTTTATTTTTATGTGCCATATCCTTTCAGGACGTACGCAATCATAGCTCTGCAATCTTGCAGCTCTCAACAAGTTCTTCCCTCTGCTTCCTCCCTTAGACCATATTGTGTCATCCATTTGCTTAAGTCTGCCAGGTATGTTACACATTTCTCTTGTCTCTCTTTCCCTGTATTCGACCTGTGAGTATTAGATTCTCTAGGCCCTTGTTCTTCATTATTTGTCCCAGAAACTTCATCTGCCTGTTTGGTCCTTGATATCCTTAGCATCCTTCTGTAGAACCACATTTCTGTCACCTTGTGTCACTTCTTCATCTTTGAGGAAATTGTCCAACATTCGATGCTGTAAAGAAGGACAGATGTCACATAACAGTTCAGTATTCTTTTCCTTGTTACCAAAGAAATTCTCCTGTTTCACAATACTCTGCCCAGTTTTTGAAACGTGTCTTTGGCTATCCTGATACACCTACAGATTTCGATGTCCCACTTACTGTCCTCTGTCATTACATTGTCTGTTACTACACAACTCAAATAGTTACATTTCTGCACATCCTTCATTTTTATGTCCCCAATATGTAGTTCACACCTCTTTTGTTGACGACCATGGATTTTGTTTTCTTACATTTATTAGTTTTATGTTTCTTCTTATTTTCTTTTACTATTTTATCTAAGAGTTCTTTCAGTTTCCTTTCTGAGTCTGCTATCAGCAGCATTGAAAGCAGTACTGGCTGCTTGGTCAATGAATGCCAAATGTTTCCTTATAGGGAAACAGATAATATTGCCATAATCATTAGTAATCTGTCTTCTGCTATGTTGCAATCTGTGTTGTCAAAGTGAATATCTGACAGGTCTATAAATGTTTTAGCTGAAAATTAAGTCAAGCCACAATGTTTTGTTCTAATAAACAACTATTTATTAGTGGCAACTACTACACAATTCTTTCTTCTTCCTTCCTTCCTTTAGTTTGTAGATGATGATTTTCTAAGCATATTTTAGATGTAGCACAAGGCCAAAAATATCAGGCACCACTTCATTATTCATTATTCAGCCATAATTGATCTAGTGAGACAAACTAGCTAACCATTACACCATATCAAAGCACCTGTTTTAGTTTGTAAATGGAGTGAATGCTAGTGTCTACACATAAATTTCTTTCCTTCCAGACCTTTTACTACATATGGTCAGTCTAACAATACTAAGCATTTCTTCTATCATTTCTGTTCTTTCCTTTAAGTACCCAGTTCACACTCCTCCCCATCTACTGAACAGAAGTAGAGGTTTATCCCTTGCTTCCAGTTCAGGGTTGGGTTTCCAGTTCCTTCTAAAGTCTTCGCATTTTCTTTCCCTCCAAGTAGCCTCTTGCATCTTAGTGACATTATTGCCTTGCTTGGGTAAATTTATTAAAAAAAATAGCTCTGTTCTTTTTTTTTTTTAACTCAGAATGTGCAAGTGGTATGATGGATATTCGCTCAGAATGAGAAGTTAGTGAACTGAGTTCAAATCCCAGTTAAATCCATTACATTCACTTGCACACAAATAACCTTGGGAAAGGTACAACTCTTATGACTTCTCTCCAAATCAATGGGTTAAATATTAGAACTAAAATTATAAAAATTGTTAATGCCATATTCCCGTGAACAAAATATAAATAAATAATTATTCTTACAATGTAAAATATGTTTTGGTTTTAAAATAACCGACAAACATTTGATAAGATGCAAAAAATGAATCAGTGAATTTTTAACTCATCTTCATTCTTCTGACGCTAAGAAAAGTTAGTTTTGTATCTCTAATGGCCAGAGGACAAGACGGGCTTTACTGACTGACTGGAGTAGCTTTGTCCCAGTTGTCTTCCATGGATGTAGATCTTTCTGTTTATGTAGAAAGTCTTTGAACACTGCAACTTTCATGTAGCCTATTTTTTTTTCAGACAAAGATTCTCTAGACAAAAACCAGATGCCCTGAACTGGCTATTTTTACGATAATAATGTATTTTTACATCTTCCTAGCATTTTGATCCCAGTTTGGTGGTTCACTATTTGTCCATAGCTGGGACCCTAACATGTGCTACTACAGAGGAGACCTGGTAACAGCAGAAATTAAGAGGTGGTTGCACGCTCCTCAAAATCTTCAATCTAAAAATCAGAAGCCTTCTGCTGGATGTAGTTTATTGTCATACCCAGGATTAACAGGAAATTAAGGAGAGCCATGATTGCCAATGTTGGTTGCAATCCTACTAAGAATAATTGCAAAAAAACTTTCCCCTTCCCAATTTATAGGTAGAAGCACACAAATGCATGCTGGGATTTCTTCATAGCCAATAAAATAGGTCAGTTCTTGGTGTCATCTGACTTAGTCCTGGTCTGTCTTGCCTTGAAGTCAGAATGTTGTGTTCAATCCTTTGTCTCAACTCCAATTCTTAGTTTGCGAACATTTTGTCATACTGCTGTTGTTTTGCTATATTACTGTTGCTTTGCCTTATTACTGTTAATTTGTCTTGTATATATTGTTTGCTTGTTTTATACTCTTTTGCCCTGTTCTTTTTTCTTTTTATTGTTGTTGTTTATTGCAAATTTTGTCAATTCTGTTTGCTGGACAGTTCTGTCATTTATTTTCTCTTTAACCATGGCCATTCACTCTACAGCCAAAATCCTGAAAGGACTTCGCATATGGAAGAAGAAATAGAAGACAAAAATAAAATAATGACTAATAATTAATTATTTTCTTGCTTGAAATAAGAAAATAATCTTGAAAAACACTAATTCATTTTTTATAAAGATCAATTTTTCATATTCAAGGCGTTATTTGGTCAGAATAGGTTCAGTGAATTATGTTAGTGGACTTACTAGACAGTGTAGTTTGTTTACATTAAAACATTGATGGCCTTAAAAAATGATGTAATGGAATAACCTGTCACCCCCATGAGTGACCACACTATAGCTTGTAACTACCTATAAGTATCTGTAAGGCAACAGACTACAGGAGACTTGCTGGCATTTGTTAAGTACAACTCAGACTTACGCAAGAACTACCGACCTTCCAATAGCAACACTCACTACTGGATTGACTTGCAACAATTGTGTGTATAACTTTTACCTTATTTCTTATTGTACTGGTTTTTACAAAAAACCTTTACTTATTTATCCACCATGTTTGTCAAGCATATATTCCTATTAGCAGGGAATATAACAGAAAAGGAATTGATTTTGTTTTAAATGTCAATTATCAAACATCTACTCAAGTGGATAAGGACCATATGCTTTCTGTAACAAATAAGACCCAATGGGGCATAAACAATACATCATTGGTGAAAAGTTAGTTTAAGTTCCCATATAAACAATGCAAATGAGCAATAAGAAAAAAGTTACTGAAGAAGTACAGAGAGGACAATGGTCAAAACATTGTAAGTATAATATACTTTCTGTAACAAATAAGACCTACTGGGGCATAAACAAGATTTTATTTGTTAATATTACAATTCAATAAAATGCTATTGAAAATTTTATTTCTTTGAAAATATTCCTATGTGTCCAGACATTAGGGGCACCCTGTACTATCATACAAAAGTCAAATAGACAAAAACAATGTTGATAATATTATTATTATTATTATTATTATTTTTATCATCATCATCATCATCATCATCATCATCATCATCATCATCATCATCATCATCATCATCAGTTCATATTGATATTATTATTATTATTATTATTATAAATTAATATTGACATTATTAGTATTATGAATATTGATATTATTATTATAAATTAAGTCATATTACTATTATTATTATAAATTAATATCAATAGCATTATTATTATAAATTAATATTGATATTATTATTATTATTATTATAAATCAATATTGATATTAGTATTGTTATTATAAATTAATATCGATATTATTATTAATAATACAAATTAATAATACATATTTTTTTTATTATTAGTATTATAAATTATTATTATTATTATAAATTAATATTATTAAGAATTAATATTATTATTATTATAAATTAATATTATTATTATTATAAATTAATATTGATATTATTAGTATTATGAATATTGATATTATTATTATAAATTAAGTCATATTACTATTATTATTATAAATTAATATCAATAACATTATTATTATAAATTAATATTGATATTATTATTATTATTATTATAAATCAATATTGATATTAGTATTGTTATTATAAATTAATATCAATATTATTAATAATACAAATTAATATACATATTATTTTTATTATTAGTATTATAAATTATTATTATTATTATAAATTAATATTATTAATAAATTAATATTATTATTATTATAAATTAATATTATTAAGAATTAATATTATTATTATTATAAATTAATATTATTATTATTATTATAAATTAGTATTATTATTATTATAAATTAATATTTATATTATTATTAATAATATAAATTAATATACATATTTATTTTATTATTATTATTATAAATTAAAATTAATATTATAAATTATTATTATTATAAATTATTATTATTATTATAAATTATTATTATTATTATAAATTATTATTATTATTATAAATTATTATAAATTATTATTATTATTATTATTATTAATTATTATTATTATTATTATTATTATTGTAAATTAATATTATTATTATTTTAGAAGCACAGATTTACTACTTAATTAATGCTGCAGACTGTACATTTCAATCAATGACAATTTCCAGGTTTTTATAAGAAAAGTGTCATAGTCTCTTAAAATTTCTGAAATGTGCTATGATGTGGCACATTTTTGTTAATAATCTGAAATCATTTTCCATAAAATGGAATATAATAAATATAAATTATATGTATTTAACTTACATAGCCCGATTTTAAATTCTAACTACACTTTTATGCTTTAAAATTGGTGCTCTGTTTGTGATAGAGATTTATTATAAATTGATTACTCCCAAAATGGCAGTTACAAAGTTGCCGCCCTTTGTCTGTAACACTATCAGATTAAAAAGGAATTCACTCGTAGTTCGGTAGCAAATTTATCAACAGATTAAGTCACGAAATATGATTTGACTCTCCTTTAAAAACAACTAACATTATGTAAGATGACCCCCCCATTCCAATCCCTCTGTGTCATACACTCTTTCTATCATTCTAAATCCCTCTCTCTCTCTTTCTCTTTTACTCTCTATGGCCCTCTCTCTTCCTATTTGCCTCTCAGTATCTGTGATACCAAGTGTGACATGTACTGTATATAGTTACAAACAATTTAATATATAGATTGGTAGTTGGCATCTGCTCGCATCCAGGTCATCATCTTCCCTGTATTCCTTTTCTCTTCCCAAAGGTGTGTGTGTTTGATTGCGCAACAGAAAAGCCCACACATTTGGCCAGAAGTGTCTCCCTCACAGCTTAAGAGGGATTTAGACAGATGGGGGTTGCATCAGGATATCACATGCTTATCATTATAAATTAATATTGATATTCTTATCATTCTTCTTACTATTATTATTATTAAAAATTAATATTGATATTATTATTATTATTATTATTGTTGTTGTTGTTATTCAAAATTAATGATATTTTTATCATTATAAATTAATACTGATATTATTATTATTATTAAAAATAATATTGATATTATCATTGTTATTAAAATTAATATTGATATTTTTATCATTATAAATTAATATTTATATTCTTATTATTATTATTAAAGATTAATATTGATATTATTATTATTAAAAATTAATATTGATATTATTATTATTGTTATTAAAAATTAATATTCATATTCTTATCATTATAAATTAATACTGATATTATTATTAAAAATTTTAATATTCTTAGTATAAATTAATATTGATTTTATTATTATTATCATTATTATTAAAAATGAATACCAATATATTCTTATAATAAATTGATATTATTAATATTTTTACAAATTAATATTGATATTATTATTATTATCATTGTTGTTAAAAATTAATATTGATATTCTTATCATTATAAATTGATATTTATATTATTATTATTATTAAAAATTAATATTGATATTATTATTATTAAAATTAATATTGATATTATTATTATTATTATTGTCTTTGTTATTAAAAATTAATATTGATATTCTTATCATTATAAATTAATACTGATATTATTAAAATATTGATATTCTTAGTATAAATTAATATTGATTTTATTATTATTATTATTATTATTAAAAATTAATACTGATATTCTTATTATAAATTGATATTATTATTTTTTACAAATTAATATTGATATTCTTATTATAAATTAATATTGATATTATTATTATTATTGAAATTAATATTGATATTATTATTATTAAAAAATTAATATTGATATTATTACTATTAAAAATTAATATTGATATTATTATTATTGAAATTAATATTGATATTATTATTGTTTTTAATAATTAATATTGATTTTTTTTATCATTATAAATTAATATTGACATTATTATTATTATTAAAACTAATATTAATATTATTATTATTATTATTATTATTATTATTATGAATTAATATTATTAGTAGTATTAATAGTAGTATCATTATAAATTAATGCAGAATGTGTTCTTTAAGATGTTCATCAAAATTACAGTCATTTGTGACAAAATGTTCTGTAAGTTTTGTTTATGTCACATTGTTGTGACATATATTACAGTGACATATATTACAGTGACATATATTACACCTACAGTATTAAAACTTTTGTTTAATTTTTCTGTTGTTTAAACCATGTATTTGGTGTGTGGCATATATCAAAGGAAAATCATTGTAATGGTCACCTTTTGAAGAAAAATTTGTGTTTTAATATTGATATTATTATTATTATTATTATTATTATTATTATTATGTTTCAGTTGCATGCTTTCACACTGATGGTGTTTCATTCATTTTGATGCGTTCATTACCAGGACAGCAGTTTTTTCATTACAAAACAAGCAACGTTTGTACAAAGACTAATTTTTTGTAGATTTACCCATTTTTATACTTGAAAAAAATTTTTTGAAGACAGACATTGTTGAAATATTGTTTAACATTGTCAAACACTATGTTTTTTTTTCTTACTTTTTTCTTTAATCACGCTTTTCTCTTAACTGTAATATTATTATTATTATTATTATTATTATTATTTCCGTTAATTTCTGGTGTATACTCATTTCTTTTTGGTTCCCAACCAGAGACCTAAGATCAGAAATGGCATCATGACATTTTCAGGACATTTTTCCACTGAGCAGTTTTGAAAAAAAAAATCACACATAATTTACATAGATAAAGCTCTTTATAAGGTGTGGGCTGTACTCATGAGTACAATTATTTGTATTTCTTTAAGGCATGGGCTATCAGGAATAACTTCAATGAGTCTATTAGAATCTTTTCCATTTACTCCAAGGGCTCCAACTACAAGTGGAATTGTTAATGTCCTCATGAGCCACATTTTTGAGATTTCGATTTCAAGATCCTTATTATTATTATTATTATTTATGTATGTTGTGTTTCCTGCTTTGTATCCTGTAGAGCCGGGTCCAAACTATGGTCCTTAGGCCCTAAAGAAGAATTGTCATTTAATTGATAGCTCTTATCTTAGTATATGGGATGTTCCTAGTTGGGAAATCTACTGGGCAACTTGTATATTGATGTTACCATGGACACTGTTAGTAAAATTGTCCATTCCTTTTCTCACAAGGCCCAGAGCTCCAATTACTATTGGTACTGTCTCAGTCTTTATTCCCCACATCCTGTTAATCTCGATCTACAGGTCCTTGTATTTGGACAATTTCTTGACATTATTATTATTATTATTAATATTGAATTCCTTATTTGTTATTATAAATTATTTATAGATTATTTAAATATAGAAAACATGTCAAATCAGAAAGCCAAAATGAAATTAAATATCTGCACTTATATCTTTATAAAAAATATATATATTAGAAAGACAAATCCAAACCTACCTTCACGTTTGAATAATATGATCCGCTGTTCATCTGTATCCATTTTAGGGGCTTACAAGAATTCAATATTTGCAAAGAATGTGCCATCAGTGCATCAATTTTTATCATTTTATTGTTATCCTCTCGTTTTAATTGAACAATTTTCAAAATATTATTAAATTTGAATTGAGCTTCACTTGTCTGTTTTTCTAGATCTTTGACTGAAGCCGGTCCTTTTGCAGCAATATTACAATCTTCGTCACTTTGCAATTTTAAGGGACAATTTGATTGATGCATTCCTAAGTGTTTAATTCTCTTGTGACAATATGGGCAGGGCACCTTTTCATTATGTTCATCAGAGTTGTCACCATTCTTTTTATCCATGTTGCTTTCTTGATGAACTATAGAATGCTGATTTTCCTGTTCCTGATTAATATTTTATCAATTTGGTCGTTTCTTTCTGATCTGTTCATAAGGGAAAATATGAAAGACACAATCACTTTATATGATTATTTTGGCAGAAGTGTTTTCACAAATTTATTGCCAGTTCTCTTTTTATTTATATAAAGGGTGTTTCAGTAACTTGGACTGATTTTGAATGTGAATTAAGGGTGTTTCATTAAGATGGATCAAAGTCAGCAGTAAATAAATCAGTGTTATTGGTGAAAATTTATTTATTTCTCTATTGGATCATGTTATTCAAGTCATGGAAATTATGTGTGAAAAATACTATTGCTGAAATGTCTCCCAAGGCTTTGGCAGCACACTTCCACTCATTAGATGCTGAAATTTAATTCACATTTAAAATCTGTACAAGTTATTCAAATACCCTTTATATATACATACATACATACATATATACATATACATATATATATATATATATATATATATCAATTAGGATCAGATATGGATAGAAATCTGATAGAATGATAAGATAAAGAGCAAATAGGAAATGTTTATTAATCTAACATGTTTCACTTTTATTAAAGCTTCTTCAGAGAATGAGATTTTTGTGTTGATTGATTTTCATTGGTTAATCAGGCTTCATGTGACTTGTTAAACTGCATTAATATGTTATGGCATTCCAAACTAAAGAACAAATGATGCATTCATCAGTTCAGAATGCCATAAATTATACTAATGCTGCTTAACAAGTCAAATGCATGTGAAGCCTGATTAACCAAACAAAAATAAAAATATCAGAATTATTTTCTCCATATCTTATTTTCTGATAAAGTTTTAATAAAACTGAAATATCTTAGATTGATAAACATTTTCTATTTGTTTTACATATATATATATATATATATATATATAAGTAAAGGTAAAAAATCTGTTGGTATATAATCCAAGTGGATCCTAGAAATATAAAATATTAAAACTGATCCACAAAAAGAACTCATTGTATTTCTTATTACAAAGCAAATAATTAGTACACAATAAAATTCAAAATTACCTCATACAGGGAATAGGCTTATTTCAACCGACGGAAAATTCATCAGTCTTCTAATTCCAACATGAATTCAGTCCACACTGGAGTTGGATAAGACTGCCAAATTTTTCGTCACTTGAAATAAGCCTGTTCCCCATATGAGGTAATTTTGGAATCCAGAAAAATATTCTCCATAATCTAATGTTTCATTGAATTTTAGGTACTTTGGCTTTAAGTTTACATTTACAAAAGTTACCGATCTTATTTTCTGATTATGTCGTGTATGGACGTACATATTTACAAAAATCTGCACATTTATACATACACACAAAAAAATTCAAAATTCTTTTTAAAATACTGGTGGATGTAGTAATGTTTTCCATTTATGATTAGTAAATATAGTTTTTACTTAATACCGATATTATAAAAATTTTATTTTATTATTTGTAAAACAATATTAAAGATCTATGTATAATCGTCTATGTTGTTTTTTTATACACATTTTGAGAAAAGTTTATTCCTTAGAAGGGCTAGATGGTTTGTGTGTTAAATTTTGTGCATTCTTTATGGCCTTTTAGGCTCAAGAGGTGAACCACCAAAATTGTTTGAAGTGTTTTGGATTTTTATTTTGTTTTGGATTTTAGTTTTTTTGAATACTTGAGAGGGTTTATATATATATATATATATATATATATATATATATATATATATATATATATATATATATATTATAAATTTACTAATTTAAAAATATGGTTCCATCGCTACACAGGAATTACCATGTTTCAAAAACAGAAACTAAAAATCTCAAATTTAATTAAGAATTAAATCAAAATCCCTAATGTTGTTTCATTTTCAAGCAAGTTTTGGGATATCTTATTTTGAAATTTACTGAGTTTTATAAGCATAATAATATTAGTTTCTAAGGATACAGGGAAATTCAATAATTTTGACAAGGAGTGGTGGGGTATTCATTTTCACTGACAACTATTGTATCAAAATATAAGTTACTTTCAAAATGAGGTTAAGTTAAGATAGGGTAGGGGTGCCTGTTCAACAAATGATGACATCCGTTTTTCGCATAAATTCACCTTCATCCCTACCGTGCACCAATCCCTGTTGTAGAATCCCCGAGTGATGCCAATTCAGTCAGGTTTCGATCCTAGCTAGAGGCAACCAGACATCAAGTCACACTGATGAGCTGTGATACAACGAAACAGTCTGTCTGTGGATGACAATATACCAATGAGAAACAAGTTTGCCAGCCAATGTCAAATTTCGGCTGGAGCTGATATCACGGTCACTTTTTCAATAAAAATGACTGCTATCAGCGATCTAGTAGAGGGCTGAGGCATATCCGTGAGGAAAAGATCAGACAGGAGTCAAGGATGTGCCGTTGACGAGAACGGAATAAGCATAGTATCCGACTTCAAAGGACGGTTCTGGCAGAGGTCGTAAATCAGACCTGACAGATACAAGGCAGATTCTTACATCAGAAAATTTCACAGCAAAGATACAAGTGAACTTGTGACAAAATTGTAAGAATCCTGGAGAAAAACAGATTAAAAAAAACAAAAAAAAAAAAAAAAAAAAACACTACGAAAAGAGGCAGTTGAAATTTCTGGGAACGTAATGTGGAAGGAGGGCTTAGAAAATCTAATCCTCACAGGACAGATTGAGAGAAAGAGAGACAGAGGAATAACAGTGCGTAACATACTTGATGGGTTTGAGCCTTGAGCAAATGTATGGCAGAACATGGGTTGTGAGAAATAGTAAAAAGACAAAAAAACTTATTAAGAGCTACAAGAGATAGGAAGATGTCACGGGCGGTTCATTATCGCCTACTTTCTGAAGAAGACTGAGTTCTATAGGATAGGTAACTTAAGTTAAGTTAAAAATAATATTTATTGAAAGGGAAACTCAAACCTCCTCTCAATATCTCATGGTTATTATAGTTGGGTAAGAAGGACGATTTTTTACTCCCCGTGTCTCACATGCTTGCGAAAAGGTCTGGATTCTTTAGTGGGGAAATCCAATAAAAATAAATAAATAAATACTGACGG
Organism: Acanthosepion pharaonis; assembly: GCA_903632075.3. Lineage (NCBI taxonomy): Eukaryota > Metazoa > Mollusca > Cephalopoda > Sepiida > Sepiidae > Acanthosepion > Acanthosepion pharaonis. The sequence continues at coordinate 65,156 of CAHIKZ030001550.1, forward strand.
GGGCGTACTAACGAAACTTGCTGTCACTTGAAGTTTAAGTGAAAGTTAGCAGATACTTGAAATAAAAACTCTAACTTAGTTGTAAACATAAACAAGTTTCATAGTTTTTCTTTCTAATCTACCTACCGTAATTTTAAAGTCCACAACTTGACCAAGGCCTTTTAAGTTCTCAAACAGACAACTGTCTCCAACTAGGAAATGGTATCATGTGATTTTAAACAGCAACAAGACAAATATATTTTTATTAGAAAAAAAAAAATTTGTTTCATTTTTACTTTACTTTTAGTTTCCTTATTCTCGGAAAAAGACACGTTTCCAACATTGAAAATTGAAAAGTAAGTAATTTGATTTTTTAGCTTCTATTCCAGTTGAAGTCGCCACTGGCATAACTAACAAAGTTATTTGTTGTGAAGGAAAAAATAAAACAAAAGTTAATTTGACAATTGAATTCTTGAAGTGGGTTTTACTTTTTTTTTTACTTTCAAACAAAACTAAAATCTTTGGTTAATTTGCAGTATAAGCACCAAAAGCCCACGGTAATGAAAATGTGCATTATGGTGTGAAATTGCCTGATTATTTCGAAAATGACATTAAAGGTTTGTACTCTATAACCGTTTAGGATTTATTGACAATGTAAATTCGATCTCTTTCGCATTGTTCGACCGCCATTACTGGCGTTGTTTACATTTGTTTACCTCGAGTAATAATGCGCGGAAGCTTATTACACAGCCTTTTTACTGCTTTTCGTATCTTCTTACTCATCCTGATTACTGCGCAATTTTCGCGAAAGTTATTTTAAAATGCGCTTTCTTTTTCTTAAATGAAACTTTAAATGAATAGTTTTTATTTTATTTAATTGGTATAAATTACTTTTTTCCAATCAAAAGTATTATTTCCTTGTAAAAGTGAAGCTTTATTAAATAATGAATTCTTTTTTTATTAAATTGGTTTAAATTTGTTATAGAAACAACTGAAAACTTTTCTATGTCATAGGTGAACGGTTCACCTATTTCATTTATATATTATCCCCCCCCCAAAAAAAAACATCGTTGAAAAAAGGAAAACATCATTTTTCAAACTTTTTCACTGCAGACACGTAATTTCTATTTTATTTTAATTGTCGGATTTTAAGGAAACTTTCACAACACACAAAAAAAAAACATCGTTGAAAAAAAAAAAAAAAAAGAAAACTTTTTTTACCCTTTCAGGAACGTAATTTTGATTTTATTTTTCGTTTGTTTTGTTTGTTTTTTTTTTTTTGTTTTCTTTTTCATTTTTGCTGCTATATTTGGAATCGCGCATTCATTTTATTTTTAACTCATGCCAGCCGTTCTGTCGACGCGACGTGAAAGAAGTCGAACTTATATTGTCCATAACTCCTAAACGGTAATAGAGCGCAAACTTGTAATGTCATTTTCGAAATAATCAGGTAATTTCACACCATAATGGAACATTTTCATTACTGTGGGCTTCTGGTGCTTATACTGCAAATTAACCAAAACTTTTTAGTTTCATCACAATATGAAAATTAAGTTTTTTTTACCATTCCCTTCATTGTTGCTAAACCCACTTCAAGAATTCTCTTATCAAATACAAATAAGTTATTTTTAATTTCCTGAGATTTTTTTCCACTTTTTTTTTTTTTTGAAGAATTTTTGGCAAACATGCCCGCATAAAAATCGAATATCAAAAGCACGATTTTTCCCATGACACCGCTTTTAATTACTCCGATTATTTTAAAAAGCGATAATTAGAATTGTAATAAAACTTATTATATAAATATATGAAAATGAATGAAAGTGTAAGAAGTCTCTTATATCCGGGTTTCTCTTATATCCGGGTCGGGTCTAATTTATATACATTAATTAACACAGGCTCTAATTTGGGACCAGAGAAAATCTCTCTTATATCCGGGTTTCTCTTATATCAGGGTCTCTTATATCCGGGTTACACTGTATATAAAATAGTAAGTTTATTTACAAAAATAATTCATACAGTAGTACAGGGTATTATTTTTTTTTTACAATCTAAATTTTAAAAACAAGTAATGCAATTGGTACAATAATAACTTGTATTTTAATCTTACAATAATTAACTTGTATTAAGAAGACTAATAATACAATGCAATATCATTTAATTTATAAAGAAATAAATTATATAAAAGTAATTTCTTATTCATAAATTTATAAATATTTGTCGTACACATTAAAAAAAATATAACCGGAAAAAAAAACTTCACTTTCCAAGATCGGCTATATTGTATGGGAATTAGCAACTCCTATGGGTCGTAACAGAAGAACAAAGGACAAGACAAATGAACAGTTTTAAAAGCATTCTTTTTTTCATACAAATAATTACAACGTGTAGTTTAGGCGGAAGTGAACAACATAAGGACGAACGTTAACTTTCTCGCTAAAAAAATGGTATACCCTGATGAAAAAGGTCCCAAACTTAATAAAAACAAAATTTTATCGCGAAAAAGTTTGTTATTAATAAGTGGAGAAACCAAAGTATTTTTTAATTATTTTTCTTTAAAAATTTTATTCCTTTTTAGAACGTTTGAAATATTGGTTGAAAATCCTGTTTTTTTTTTTAAGTCAGTAGTTACCTAATATTTAGGATTACGTTTTTTTTTGGGTTTTTTTTTCAGTTGAAAACACATTAATGTGGAAATTCTTGCAAAAATCAAATAATTGTCGGAATGTAATGAAACTTTCAGAACTTATTCAAAAATGAATGAATTTATTTTAGAAATGTTTGTCTTTTAGAAAGTCATGGTAAAAATATTTTTTTACCTCTGAAACCCCCCTTAATTTTATGAAAATTTTAAAACTAGTAATTGACTATTGAGTAACTGTAATTTTTTTATAATAAATGAAGAAGACTTTGAGGAATATAAATTATCAATTTCGTGTAAAATTTTATACTCAACGACCAAAACTTTAGCTCTGAATTTAAATACAAAACTCAAGAAAACTAAGACATTATTTAATGAAAACAGCTTTTAATGGCGTTTATCAATGATATATATTAAGGACCTTTTTGTCTGAAGCCAAAATTTTTTTCGGTTGAAAAATGAATTTTTACAAGAATTGTTTTCTTTTTTTTTTCAATTATAAATAAAAAAGTGATAAAATTGATAATCCTTTTAAAATAAAATTTAAAACTGAATAAGTCTGAAAATGCTCTTATTAAAAAGGTCTATTTTTACATATAAATTAGAAAGCTTATTAAATAATTTAGTCTTCTATTTTTGAAATAATTTTTTATTATGCCAAAAAAATATTAAAATCGTCTCTGACAAAACTATGGATGCACATTTCTTAAAAAAACATATCAAGTATGCTACAGTTATTTCCCCTGATTGAGTGGAATCCTAATTATTGATATAGCTTTCATTCCGGATGCACGTGTCAAATTCTCGGAGTGACCATTATCGTCGCATTGTCAAAAAACTTTTCTTCTTCAGCTATGGGTAAATTGTGAAAATAGCCCTTTTCAGGGCCGGCATCAATGACTCCGAACGTTAGATTGGAGGTCTTGAGGAGGTCTTAGTTGCTGTTGTTCTCAGGTCCACTCTGACCCGGAGTGGTAGCATCTGTTAGGGTCCCAACTATGGGCAAATAGTGGAAAAGAAACAAAATACCAACCCTTTTAACAATTAAACAAAACGGCCCTTTTAAGGGTCACCAAATTTTCACGAAAGTCTGAAATCGATTGCATAGTAATTCATTTTTTACTTTAAAATATGTATAAAATTTTCATGAACGTCATATGAACATGTAATATTAAAACTAAAACGTATTTAATTAAAACTGTGCGAGATGCACTAATCTTAATATTTTATTTGCTGCAATATATCAATTAATTAATAAAAAAAACATTTTATTGTTATATTGTCTAAGGAAAAAAATTAAAAACTGGGATATTTTGAAATTTAATTTTAAAAAATTTTTTTTTAATTTTTAGAACGTAACAAGCCGGTTACTCTTTTTGTTAAATTTTATTTTTATTCAAGAATTCTTCTTCAAAGGTAAGGGTAAAAAATAAATAAATAAAATTAATTTTAAAAGTATTTTAAAGTGCTTTTTTTTTTTACTTAACTTTACCAATAAGGTTCGCTTAAAATTGGCACAAATTTTGTTACTTCTGCCCTACCGTCCGATTAATTTCCTCTGACGTAAGTTGGCGATTCATTGACATACATCAATTCACATTTCACACCTACCAAAACCGATTACCACGGTTGGAGATATGTCTCTTAAAAGATTTTCTGCTAAAAAAAGTAAGTAATGTTTCTTTCAAATTATATTGAGTATACTTTAAATTTTCTAATTTTCCTAAAATAGCGTTTGAAAAAAAAATTGATTTTTTAAAAGATTTTAGAAATAAAAATTTTGATTTTGTTTACAACATTCTGATCGGCGTAATTTTATAGTAAATTTCATTGACTAAAAAAAACAAGATTTTTAAATAAATTTTTAACATGATAGGAAGGATTAAAAAATCTGAAAAAATATTCAGAAAATACTTTAGTCTTTCCTCTTGAACAGTAACATAAACATTTAGATGTTAAAAATTGTTTTATCAATTTTGGGGCCTTTTTTCATCAGGGTATACCACTTTTTAACGAGATAGTGGACATTCCCAAATGACAAAATTAAACACAGTGTGAAAGGGCTCCGTGCAACCTTCCGCTTTTCAAACATACATCAAATTGTCAATTTAATAAAAATAAATAGCCAATAAAATCAACTCCCGCCAGTAAACAAACACAGGCCTACACAAGACCATAAAAACCAAATATTCATTCAACTCGACAGAAGGACTGACAGCAGTAAAGAGACACGAGTCAACCTCGTCGTCTTGTCTTTCTCATCAAAGTAACAGCGAACTCATTTTGATCTTGTCTCCCAATTCCACTTCCTCAATGGAAGACTATTCATGATCATTTCTTTACAGTCAAAGAGATCTTTCTAACAGTTAATTACAGTTAAAATTTGTGTATCCTATGTTTAAATAAATATTTTATTTGAACATGCAACAATTTTTTGTCTCATTTTCTTTTATTCAAACAGTTACAGAAGGAAATTTTCCCCAACAAGTTAATGTCATAGCATCCAGGCTGAAGACCAATACATGAATCTGCTTGAAATGAATAGAAACACTTATTTGAAGTTGATCATATCTCTTCTTCCAAGGTCTGCTTGTCGATGAATTAACATGTCTATTCAGTTTTGCTCGTGACCAGCATTGTCTGTCCTTTGGAGTAGGCTAAAACTCATCCTTTCAGACCAGTGGCCTTCAAGCCTCGCCATTGGAGCCTCGAATCCATTTGGCACCTAAATTTTGGTCTTACCCATTATTACTAGAATAAATGGATTCATCTCTTCCTATCAGGGATCAATCAAGGGAAGATAACCTATATTTTTCATATTCTCCCAATACACAGAAAATACCAGTTCATAATATCAAAATACAATATTTGGTATATGACCAAGAAGTTAGTTCTTTTTTTAATACAATATTTCATATATAACCATAATATAAATTCTTTTATTAATACAATAAGCATTTCTACAAATTCAACAGTCTGTCTATAGTTCTGAGATGAGGTATTATGTACATTATTTACATTATTCGGACTATTGTCCTCATCTTTGTCGCCATATTTATCACAACGTTTCAGCCGTTGTACGCTCCTTCTTCAGGTGGTTGGAATTTCACACACTGGAGTAGATTGTTCTAGTTATATCAGTTATCTCCTGCTAATTTCCCTCTGAAAGTTCTCCACTGCCTTAACTGGGTATTGAACTCACACTCTTTGGGTCCTGTCACTGGATCTAACCAACGCCTTTATTCACTGTGCCATGTTTCCTTGAGGACATCTGGGTATGAATTTCTGGGTATTATAAACCTAATGTCTTCAGCAACCATTTTTACCAGTGCTCATATTGCAATTTTGCTGTTATCATTGCATGTTTTTACCAGAGCTCATATTGCAGCTTTGTTGTTATCTTTGCTTTTCTCTGGCACTCCTTATTACTGGTTCCTATATTGTATTTATTTCTATGCTTGGTTGGCTCAGGAGATTTTTGTGGCAAAAAGAAAAAAGCAATGATAACACATCACACATTCTTTTGTCGTTTATATTTATTTTCATGACACTACATTTTACAATTTATCCATTGTATAGTTTAATTGTATTGGACCCCCATTTATACTTTTTATGAGTGTTTGCACAATTAAAAGGGATAACTTTGTGGTTACTTCATATAATTTTCCATTTCCCAAATTGTTTTCGTCAATGAAAATATATTTGTTTACCTAAATTTTCAACAAAGAGACACACCGTTTTCTATCATTGGGCTGGTCGCTGCCTTAGCAAAAACATAAACCAGATCACATGTCTGTTATGATGGATCAATTTTCATAATCCTAACCCAAAATATAATTCTCATCTTCTCTTTTTGCCAATGACATATGTTTTTTTAATTTCCAAAGAAAGAGATAAAGCCATTTCCCAGTTTGCTTTACTTGTATTCCAGATTTTCGATAGATAAAAAAAAGTAAACTCCTAGTGCATCATTTCACTTCATAGGAGGGAAGACAACCCAGATGGCTCTTTCTTCCCTTCCACATTACCATTCTCTCTTTCTATCTTCCAGTTTATATTTCATTTTGGTCTTAACCCTTTTTCTGCTTAGAATTAATATTTAACCACCTCACAGCCTCAATGTCACAAAAATTCTTTCATTAATAGACTTACTGCCACTTTGTAATTGTCGTCTTCTAAGGTAAGATGCAAAATTAGTTGAAGAGCATAGCTAGTAAGATTATTCCTTAAAGTGGCTGGTTTTGCTTTATTAGAATTGATGGAATTAGTACAGTAATTAAACTCTGCTAAAAAATTCTTGAACTCAAACTTAGGATTAATACCACTAAAAGTTACACACTGTAATTTGGGAGTTGAAATCATTGAATGGGCTGTTGGATAAGGAACTGGCTCTGATGCCATGGGAATAACTCGTTTCTCAGATTCCTCAATATCAGCAAACTGATTACAAATTGTGTCTTAAAAGCCAAATTCGTTCCTTAATTCAGTCACATAACCACTTTCCTATAAATCCAGTTTGGCTTTGATACAAAGTTCCTTGATTTTACCATCCAAAGCTCAAATTTCCTCCCTGAAGATTTTTGTTGATGGCTTTTCCTCTTTAAAAAAATTATTTTTCAAACTTAAATTAATATCTTGTTTTAAATTATTCTTAGAGTCAATAACTCCTTGTAACTATCCATCTTGAGATGGACTACAAATAATTTTTTTTCTTTCTTTTAATTATATTTTGGACATCATGTGTCTGGATTAATTTCACTGAACGGTGAAGGCAAATTTTTTTTTAATATAAAAAGGCAATAGACTAGGAGATTATATTTTTGCCTTTTATGTTCTCAAATCTGTCCCATTTTAAAAAATTTTCAGTGTTATCATGCCAAGCAAATGCACATATATTTAGCAAATTACTTATTTGTTTAGCAAAATATGGGAAAATTAGCAACTCCCCATATGAGTCATAACAGAGGAACAAAGGACAAGACAAATGAACAGTTTTAAAAGCATACTTTTATATAAATATTTATACAACGAGAAAAAAAAGAGAATCGCTAAACATATTTCTTTAGTAGTTAATGCCATGACATCAGAGACAAAGTCCAATACATGAATTTGTTTGAAATTGATAAAAACACTTATCTGAAGATAGTCATGTCTATCCTTACGATGTCTGTCGATGCATTAACACATCTATTCAGTTTTGCTTGGGGCCATCCTCACCTGTCTTTTGGAATTGGCTAAAACACATCCTTTCAGACTGGTAGTCTTAAAGTCCCTTATTTGGCACCTCAAATCCATTGGACATCTAAATTTTGGTCTTACTCATTATTACTACAGAAATGGACTAATCTCACTCCATCAACCAAGGGGATATAATCTATATTTTTCATAACTATTGTAGCTTAAAGGGCCAGTGGATGGGTTTTGTGCCCACATCCGAATCTATGATACTCCCACACTCTACGACATATCAGTTTTCATAAGGCAGTATTCATATAATAAAATACAAATTTTATTGTAATCTAATTATGTACAATAATACAAATCGGCATGTTTATACACATACCAAAAAAAGTCAAAATTATTTTTAAAATACTAGGGGGTCGCTAAATTGTAGTAAGTGTTTCCATTGATGATTAGTAAATATAGTTTTTATTTAATAACAATATCACCTACCAGATATAAATTAATACAGAATTTTAAAAGATTTAAAAATTTACAAATTATTCTAATTAAAGTTTTAAAGAAATGAAAACAATTCTTGTAAAATTTCATTATTCATCGAAAACATTTTTCTTAAGACAATAGTGTCCATCTTACACATATAAGTAATTTCAAAGCTTTTCTAATTAAATAATGTTTTAGCTTTAATTAGGTACCTCCACTGATTTGCTAAAAAAAGGAGCATACCATGATGAAAAATGTCCCAAACTTAGTATCTGTCTATATATCTGAGATGAGGTATTATGTACACTATTTACATTATTCAGACTATTGTCCTCATCTTTGTCGCCGAAACGTTGTAATAAATATGGCAACAAAAATGAGGACAATAGTCCGAATAATGTAAATAGTATACATAATACCCCATCGCAGAAATATAGACAGATACTGAAGGGCTGAAACGTTGTAATAAATATAGCAACAATGATGAGAACAATAGTCCGAATAATGTAAATAGTGTACAAATTACCTCATCTCAGAAATATAGACAAATACTGACCGACCAAAACGTTGTAATAAATATGGCGACAAAGATGAGGACAATAGTCCGAATAATGTAAATAATGTACATAATACCTCATCTCAGAAATATAGACAGATACTTTTTTAGAACGTTCAAAATTTTGGTTAAAAATCTTCTTTTTCTTGCATCAGGACCAAGCATGAGTATAGGAAATTTTAGCGTTTTTTTGTAGTGGAAAAATATATTGAGTTGGAAATACTTGCAAAATTCAAAAATTGTCGGATTTTAATGAGACTTTCAGAGCTTATTCACAAATGAACGAAATTATTTTTGAAATGTTTCTTTTTTAGAAGTTCTTTAGAAAATATATATTTTTACATCTATTAACCATCACTTATTGTTTTCATTATTTTTAAATTTTAATTAGAACAATTTATAAATTTTTAAATCTTTTAAAATTCTGTGTTAATATTTCCGATTAGGTGATATTATTATTAATTAAAAACTATTTACCAATCACAAAAGAAAAAGTTTACTACAAATCAGTGAATCCCAATATTTTAAAAAGAATTTTGATTTATTGCGTGTGTTTGTGTGTGTGTTAAACGTACCCATTTTTGTAAATATGGACGTACAGCAAAATAGGTATTGCTACAGAACGCGATACCTAAGGTTCAAAATGAATTTTATAAAATGAAAAGTCTTACTTGAAGCTTTTATTTTTCTTTTAATATTAAGTAAACAGATTAAATTTAATATTTCCACAAAGCAAAATACTTTTTTCTGTATTTCAAAACTAATTTAAATTGACTGGAAGATTTCATTTTGAATTTACTAAAAGTCGATTTTAGCACCATTTTTAGTCATCCATCATCAAAATGTAATTCTCTTTATTAAAAAATCTTTCAAAAAAAATATCCTTTTCTGAAACTTTATTTCCAAGATATCAACTGACTTAAAATATAATTAATCTGAAAAAAATATTATTTACTTTAAGTTAAAAAATATCGCAGAAATTAATTTTTAACATGGCGGTGTCTGTTTATTTAAGCTGCTGGCAGCTTGACTGACAAACAATTTTTTTTTTCTAAGGTAGATATATATTAAGCCTCGAAGACTTTGCCGAATGGTAGGAGATTTATAGGACGTTAATTAGATAGGTCAGGTGGGTCACCAGAGTACTTAAAACAGCAACAATAGAGGACTTCCAACAGGCTGGAAAGCAAGAATCGGCGAAGTAATAGTCGTATAGTTTGAAGAGAACTGGCGCCAACTTAGGAGCACAATTATTTAGAACTACGGTTGGTATCCCTTCACCGTTACTTGCTTTATGAGAGTCGAATTTAGAGATGATGTCCAATACCATTGACAGGGTTATGCCCCTCTCAGTCAGTAGAGCCTCAGTTCTAAGGGGAAAATCAGATGTGAGTAGTCTGGACGAGTCGAGTGTTGAGTTGTATAAGAATTTCCAAGCAAATCATTCAGACTTATCAGATGTGGATGCTAGGACTTCGAGTTGATTGAATAAAGGAGGGATTGAGATTGTTCATCACACTCTTGGAGAGCTGCCAATAATCTTTAGAACCAAACTTGCTAGATGCAATACGTTGTTTCATTCTATCAGCAAACAGTGTCCTTGCTTCATTGAGGACACGCACTCATTACGAGCAGAGACAAAGTGATGTCTGTTGCAATCAGACATGTCGGTCTGTTACAGACGGAAGAAGCTATAGCGGCTGAGCAAACAGGTGAGAACCAAGATAATGAGCGCGATTTAACTTTGTATTTTCTTGCTGAGATGAAAGCCTCGATGCCGGCTTTCACCCAGGAAGAGACCTCAGACTGAAATTTTTGCACGGTATGATTAGAAATCACATTCCAAGGGACGTTGTGAAGGAAATCACGGAACGAGTCCCAGTCTGCGAGTTGATAACACATTGATACTCTGTTAGTAGGAGGTTCATGGCTGGAGTGGGAGTTGAAGGAGATGTTAACAGACACCACCGCATGATCAGAGTTGCCAAGAGGGCAGAGCTGCATAGCGCGACAAGAATCAGGGATGGAGGTAAAACAGATCGAGAAGGGAAGCGTTACCGTCAGGGTTACTGGGGAACGCACAAGAAAGTCAACCACTTGCGTGCGGGACTGAGTGATTGAAAAATTAAGGGTTTGGATGCCAGAATGGTCAGTTACAGAGTGTTTAAGCCACATGGTATGGTGGGCGTTAAAATCTCCTAACACGAATATGTTAGCAAACAGATGTAGAGATAGTTTTGTCTATATTATCTGAAATGCTATCAAATACACAACAATCTTGAGAGGAAGGGGAACGATAGAGAAAGAAGAGATAGCTTTCTGAATTTAGGAAAGATAGACGGAGACACATATACGAATGATCTGGCCATGCATGTGGATTTTAGAGTCCTTTCTAAGGAGAGGAAGGTAACCTGAAATCAAGAAATCAGAGCAAGGGACTAATGAGTTAAGGTTAGTCTCGCAGAGAGTTAGTATATCAGGATACTTATCAAGGAAGAACGATACCACACAGCAAAGGTTGGTACGAATACCACGGATGTTGGAGAAGGAAATGTTAAAGGGTTTAGGTGATTTTTTGAGCTGGTTTAGGTTTATATTCTTGATTGTTTATGCCCATGTTGAGTTATGTTGGTAAGGAAAAGGTCTAATGTATTAGTAGCAGATGGTCATCGTATGTGACATGGACAGAAAGGAACTGGTGCAGACTGCAACATAATGTGGCCTGAGGTTGTCCACTGGAGATGCATGCAGGGACACCCTTCCATGCGCGACATGGCACTGCAAGAACCTCGATATTATGCGACTGTTGATCAGAGCAGCCTCTCAAAATGCTACGCAAGAGTTCGGGCTCCTAACTACCAGTCGGGAACAGCAACCAGAGAACTGTCAACCCTGTACCCTCAGTATGAAGAGACGTTGCCCCAAAACGCACACCACAGAACATTTGCGACAGCAATACTACTAAGGCCAGAGAAAAGGAAAGGATCCAGGAACCCCTTCCTAAACAGGAAACAAAGGATGAGCCTCGACTCCTGTTCAAGAGAAGAGGGAAGAGTATTGACCAGGCGATAGGAAAGCCTATCTACTCTTATTAAAAACAAACAAAAACAAATCAATTAACAAAGGGCTTGACATCCAGAGAAATTATTATTAAAAAGAACGAGTTTGATTCAGGAAACTCACCTAGAGAGCCAAGTTGGGAGCCACGGACGCCATGACACGAGTTATGTATGTATAGATTGCTCGTGAGCTAGGGAGCTAGAAGACACATTGGAAGGAGTAGGTAATGGAAGGATACTTTAGCGTTCACCATACCCACCCATATGGACTACTATAGATGGGTACAGGACAAACTTATGACCGGAGTGGGTATGGATAGGGAATCTGAAAGTTAAATATAAAGTTTCAACTTAGTTTAATTGCCAACATGCACTTTTTGTTGAAAAGGACACTCCACGTCTGTGAGCTACGATTAAAAATAGCGTCCAATACTTGCACGAGCCAGAATAATCACCAAAGATTTAATATTCAAAGTTTTCTAAAAGGTGAAAATATATTCAATTCAATAAGAAAACTTAGTACTGAGGAAAACATATACATGCACTTTAGAAAGAAACAAACAAAGAAACAAACATGAAACACAACGATATTTTTTTCACATGGCTGCTTTGACGAAAGTTAAACAAGGGGTGACTTTTTTCTTTTTTTTTTTTTTTTTTTTTTTTTTTTTTGCTGGTAATGGCTATCTAGTAATGCTGAATGTAAGTCACGCCTGTGAGCTACGGTTAAAAATAACGTCCAATACTTGCACGAGCCAGAATAATCGCCAAACATTTAATATTCAAACAAAGTTTTCAAAGAGGGGGAAAAACTTAGTACCGAGGAAAGCATATACATATACACTTTGGTTTGGGTGGTTGAGTGAGTGAGTGAGAAAGAAAGAAAGAAAGAAAGAAAGAAAGAAAGCAAGCAGCTGCTTAGACGAAAGTTAAGCAAGGAGTGACTTTGCACGGAAATGCTCTTCCAATCCTACTCGACTTATTTGAAATGTCTCTGTTTGATTTTCCAAGAATAGAGTCTCTACTGAGTGGTATACACATAACTTCGTCAATGGTTCTGCTATCATTTTCCTAAACGGAATTCCGAAAAGGCTTGCAGATTCGACGGTCTTCCTTTGTCCTAAAAACAAAAATTGTTCTCCTAAACCGGTTTCTGTTCTCTCCAAACTTTACAGCAAATTTCTCGGATCTTTCCAGTAAGTTGAAAGTTCTTCGTTCCTAACAAATCGTGTAAGGAATTGAACGCGTACGCTTTTAGTTCAATTCAGATTAATGCAAGGGTCGCCCAGGGCTCTACCCTTCCACCTACGTTGTTTCTTATCTTCGTCGGTTCCCAACTAGATATTTATACCGATGAAAGAACTATTTAATCCCGTCTTAGTAGCAACTGCTTCCAATCAGTGGTTAACTGTGTCGAGGAATGGCTTGTAAATTTAACGATTCCAAAACAAAACTGCTTTCATCCAATCTCCACAGAGACCCTTTTTTGTTTACCATCAGTAACACTTTGTGCCTTCTTGGTTTTCCACTGACGTGAAGTGGGGTGTTTATATTGAATCAGTTGCAAGGTCTATTGCTAGGAAAGTTGGTTTACTGTGACATACCAGACAATTTTTCTTGTCAGAATCTGTCTTGCACATTTATAAATCTACCATTTATCCGTGCATTGAATATTGCTGCTATATCTGGTTTAGTGCCCCTTCTATATATCTCGAAGAAGAGCCTGTAATCGGCCCAAACCTGGCATCTCGACTTCAGTTACTTTCTCATGTAGCGTAACTTCCCTCTCTCTTTTCTATAAATACAGTGTAACCCGGATATAAGAGACCCGGATATAAGAGAGATTTTCTCTGATCCCGTCCTCCCCGATATAAGAGAGTTCGTTTTGAGTGAAAGTGTGATGTCGTAAATCGGTCAAACAGAGGTCAGTTAGAGAGAGAGTGAAGTTCAATGACTTAATCTTGACTAGTTTAGAGACACGGTGTGTCCAATCTGTGTCTGTAGGAGACACCCTCTACCTTATGATTTTGCTTTGTGTGTCTAAGTGTAGTACCGCCCGCTTTTTTGCCGACATTGCTTGTCGTTGCATTTACTGGACAGCACTTTCACTTTACCCACTGTTCTGTTGAGTCAGAAGTTTGTCTGTTTGTTAATTTTGCCACTGAAAACCGTTTGCTTGCGATCATTGCGATTAGTGATGTCGGCGTCGGCGTCTCAACGAAAAACTCTGAGCATTTCTGAACAGTTGGAGCTCATCGACGATGTCAAAGTGAAGAAACTCAAACTGGCCGCTGCAGCCAAAAAGTACGGAATCAGTTATTCAACAGCAGCAAAAATTCTCAAGAAAGAAGACGATCTCAGATCTTGCATGCAAATGAACGGAAGCACTAATCGCAAACGAAGGTGCCAATCCGTGCACACGGACGTTAACGAAGCGTTTACACAGTGGTTTACGCAAGCATGTGCTCATGGAGCTACCGTCACTGATCACGTCATCAGGCAGAAAGCATCACAACTGGCCGTAAATCTTGAAGAACTACCTCAGAGGTCGCCCCTACCACCATGGACGCAACTGCCTATATCGCCACCCTCCTCGCACTCGGACACAGGCCTATATCGCCGCAACGAATGATAATATACAAGCCATAAATGATGTGGAACAGGATTTTCGCATCGGGCAGGACGAGATGTGATGCCTCGTTCGCCATGCCCCTACGTCAACCATCACACCTTCAACTTTCAAGGACTCGCTCACCATTCACCGCTCGTCCAGTCCACCTTCAACCTCAGGGAGATCACCTTCTCTGGCGTAGCAATGCTAGACTCTGGATGCTCCACCTGCATCGTACCAATATCTCGGTTACCCAGAGAAGCCAAGAAACTCATGACCCGCTCCGACGTCGTAGTAAAAGGAATCAACGGCAGCACCACCGCCCTCGGCGAACTGACTTGCGACATCACCATCGGCAGTCGAGACTCACCCACATTCAAAAAGGTTAACGTGCTGGTAACTACCCAAACCACACCGATCCTGATCGGTCAAAATATCCTATGTCACAACACGCTCGATTCCTATCTAATTGACAAGCAAAATGCGACTATAGAATTCAGGCGCACACTTTCCTCAGGATGCACAACACACACAGCCGCAATCATATCACCGTCATCGTCAACCAACGATCCGGCATATGGCGCCCAAGCTGACATCATCCCAAACCATCCTACTATGGAATTACAGCCCAACAGCCAGACTCTGGATCAAAAGCTAACCTGGCTAAAGCATAACACGGGACTATCGCTACCAAACCACCCGAACCGAGACGAACTAAAGGCCACTGCAAACTTACTCATTCGCTACGCTGACATTATCGGCACAGAAAGCAGCAGCAAAGGCACATTCATCCGACTCATCCGCATACCAACCAACGGCCAGTCTCGCAGCCAGAAACAACACCCGATAGCCCAGGCTTTGGAAGCAGACGTAGATACCGAAATTAAGCGTATGGCTGATGAAAGTATCATTGAAAACTGCAGCGACCCCAAAGGCTTCAATAGCCCTGTATTTGCCGTACGCAAGAAAAACGGATCGATTCGTGTCGTTGCTAACTTTAAAAGAACTCTCAACAAGGTCTTAGCCGATCTTGACCCTTACCCAATGCCAAGGATCGACCACTTGTTCAACAAAATCGGCAAAGGCAATAGATATTTCCCTACCCTCGATCTACGCAGTGGCTACTGGCAAATTGAGATCGACAAGCGAGACCGATACAAAACAGCATTTATATGGAAGGACCAATGCTATTAATACACGCGCCTGGCCTTCGGCCTTACATCTGCCGGACAAATCTCCCGTTGCATAGCAGAAGCCCTAGCCACGGTCACATCCCGTGACAACATTTCCTCCTATATCGACGACAACCTGGTCCACGCTAGGACATTTAGGGAGTATATACTTTCCCTCGAACAATTTTTTACTGCTCTCCGAAAATTCGGACTCAAGCTGAATCCCGATAAATGTTCCTTCCTCGCATCAGAGGCAAAATTCCTCGGACGCATAGTAAACAGCAAAGGATTCAAGGCTGATCCAGAATACGTTCGTGCCATCAGGGATATTAAACCTCCAGCATCAAAAAAGGAATTACAAAACCTTATCGGCCGTTTAGTGTGGATCAGACAATTCCTAGAGACACGTATTCACGAACAAATCAGGTCAGATCGTTTTCAAAACTTATGGGTCCCATACACGAACTCAACAAGGTTAATAAACCGTTTGTCTAGACGCAAATTGCTGACAGAGGCTTCAAAAAAATCAAGGACCGTCT
Source organism: Acanthosepion pharaonis (assembly GCA_903632075.3). Classification (NCBI taxonomy): domain Eukaryota; kingdom Metazoa; phylum Mollusca; class Cephalopoda; order Sepiida; family Sepiidae; genus Acanthosepion; species Acanthosepion pharaonis. The sequence goes on from CAHIKZ030001550.1 coordinate 81,374, forward strand.
CTCTTCACCACCCGTCATCTCGTTTCCAGATTTCTCCAAACTTTTCACACTCACCACCGACGCCAGCGACGTCGCATGTGGGGCAATCTTAATGCAAGAAGCCGACAACGGGAAGAAAGATATCATAGCGGTCGCTTCCCATACATTCAACTCCACGGAACAGAACTGGTCCACGACGGAAAGAGAGGCATATGCAATAAAGTGGGCAATATTGAAATTTGATTATTTCCTTCGCAACCGCCCCTTTGTCATCTTCACCGACCACAGATCGCTGACATATCTGGACCAACGAGAGTTCAATAATGCCAAAATACGACGATGGCAAGAAGAAATTTCAAATTATAAATTTGTCTTGGAATAGGTTGAAGGCGAATCAAATGTATGGGCTGACATGCTCAGCAGCGGTTGCGGACATAAGAAAACGAAAGGCCCGAACGACCCTACACCGGCAGGCAGGACATTCGAGGTAAGCGATTCAGACCTCCGCGTATACATCCCATCTTGGTGCCTCGGCGAGTTTAACGGTTTACAGCTCATTTCCAAAACTCACACACCACAAAACGTCCTCACCCACAAGCGCGTCACCAATGCATTCTTCGCCTACCACTCCACCACCACCATCCCCACTGAGAGAATCTGCAACCACCTCGGCGTCGCAGATGAACAACTGAAGAACGACGCCCTGGCAAAGATTATCAGCGCCATCCAGTCACCCACTCCAAGCGAACCTCATATCGATCCTGACTACGCTTTTCAAAAAACATTTGCACCAATTTTTTCTAGAACCAGGCACCTCCGTTTTGAAGATAAGAGACAGTAAACACTCTCCGAGATTGATTGTACCATACAAACTACGACCCAGATACCTCTACCAGGCACACGAGGGCAACAACCACTCAGGTGTTACCCGTATGCGAGAACTCCTTTCCAGCTACTGGTGGGAATTCAAAAACCGCGACATCAAGGCCTATGTCGATTCTTGCGACACGTGTGCTAAGTGCAAGGGAAACTACGGTAGCCGTACCCACTGGCCCATTGGCCACTGCAAACGAGGAAAGAGACCATTCGATCTCGTCTTTATAGACTTTGTCACAATGCCCAACTCAAAGGGAAAATGCTACATCTTAACCATCTTGGATAGCTTCAGCCGACATTTTACAGCCATACCATGCGCGAGAGACCGTGCTATCGACGCCGCCCGTGGATTGTACTATTTCTTCCTTCGACACAGAGAGATTCCACGCATAGTATCCTCTGATCGGGGCACACACTTCACTGGAGAAGTCTATCGACAGTTCTGTAACCAGATGTCAATCACGCAAGAACTTCACTGTCCTTGGCGCCCGCAAAACTCAGGAAATATCGAGAGACAACATCGCACGATGAAGAACGCACTTTATATGTTATGCGAAGACAGGAACTGTGAATGGACAGACGTTCTAGAATCTGTCGTTTCGTCCATGAATGCCACGACCAACAGCGCCACCGGTGTCTCCCCGCACTATGCCATTACCGGCCGTCACCCCAACATCGGCCTACCTACACTACACATAAAAGAAATCACAAGCGACGATCCTGGAGCATATGGAATGCAAATTAATGCCCTGCTAAAGCAGGTTCACCACCACGTCACCCTGGCCAACGATGAAGCTGACCACAAACTTGAGACTAACTTAAATCGCTTCACATACAAGGGCCCAATACAAGTAGGTGACAAGGTTTTACTTCATCGGCCACACTCAACTGTTGCCCAATCCTCTCATCTGCCCTGGATAGGAAATTACACAATTATAAAAACGAACAATATGATGTGCCAGGTGCAAAACGATGATGGTGATACAATCTGGATTCACCGTGCACATATCCGACGACTGGCTCCACGCCCAACACATCTTTCTAATACAATCCCTCTGCATCCACCATGTAACAGTCACCAGGATCAATCTCCTCCACATTCCTCGGGGACACATAATTCAGCAAATAACCCCATACCAAAACAAATGCCAATAAGAAGAACACGAGGACAACTTCCCACACGCTTCAGAGACTTTATCATGACTTAATCACCCAAATATACACGAATAACGCTCACTGTAAATGAGACCGAGATCTGGGGGAGCCTTGTTATAAAATAAAATAAGACATATCTCGGCTGATTTACAGGCAAATACTCAAGAGCGAGAACCGGGTGTAAACGGGACAAAGCCCCGTCACAAAATGACCATTATGTTTCTTTACAAATGTTCCCGACACACGTGTTCCGGTTGAAAAATAAAATAATATTTAAAGTGCTCTATTTTTCGTCCAATAAAAATGCTTCCCTCCTAATTATACTCGCTTCGTTTTTCGAGCCTGTTAAGCCATAAAAAAACGCTATAAAAGGGGTCACACGGAAGTTCAACAGAGTCCACAGGTGCCCAGGATAGAGAGCAGGGGAGCGTCAACCACCGTCAACATGTGTGAACTACTATGAGAGATTGACCTAGATCTGAATCCGGCTTATGAACTTTACCACAAGGTAGCTGTCCCAAACCCACACGTTCCTGTTGAAATAAACCACGTAAATCTATTTCTGCTGTTGTATTTCTTTCTTGCAACCACACGCTTGTCTATAACAATACCTTTGTTGAAAAGTTGACTTTTTCCATGAATTGTCAACCATAAAACTAAAATGAAACTAATTTTTTTTTTGCTGTTTACTTTCCACCTAATAAATTTGTTTCATTGCTAGTGTACTACTGTAATCACACGTTCATAGTTAGACAGTTGTGTTTAGTAGAGAAGCAGAAGCTGAAAAAGTACCTTGGTCAAATTGTGGTCTTTTTAAACACGGTAGAGAGTCTATTCTTTATTTTATTTTGTACACGTAAATTAGTTTTTATGACAATAAAAGTCCAAAATTATTACCACCAGGCCTTAAAAAACTTACCCACGTTCAAAATCTCCACACACCGTCCGCACGAAGACATTCTGCTCGACAAATCCAAATGAATTTTATTATTATATTTTATTTTATTATTACAATTTTGTCTTTTTTTTTTTTTTTTCTTTCGCCTCGTGGGCGGTTTTTGTTTGAATTATAGGCGTGTTTACTAGCATTCTCGTCAATTTTTAATCTTAAATATTGGAGTCTGCCCACTCTGCAAGAATTCATTCAGACCTTTTCCCAAATATGTGAGAGACGGGGAGTAAAATCGTCCTTACCCAGCTACAACAGTCATGATATATTGGGAGAAGGTTTGAGTTGCATTTTCAATGATAATTAATAGGTTACCCATCCCAGAAAACTCAGTCTTCTTCCGTATAGCTTTTTCTTTTTTCTTTTCTTTTAAAAAAAAAAAAAAAAAAAAAATTAAACCATAGTTAGCAGAAAATTTTGTCACTCCCGTAGGAATAAAGTTGGATGAAAATCTCATGGAATGTAAAATACAATTTATGAAATAGTTTGATGTGTGCAGCCGGTTATCAGAAACGGATTTCATATGAACAAAAAAAAATCTGCTTCACGTTCAACAGCGGTCGAACAAATTCATTTTACTTTTTGAATTAAAATTAAAATGCATAAATGAAATGAAATGTAAATATAAATTTTATGTACATTTCATTTATACAATATTTTTCTTCTCGTCATTTTTTGTGTCCATGATTATTCTGATCATTAATAATACCTCAACGTAAACGTGTTGTGTTTTTTTTTCAGACACGGACGAATAAACACGTCCAGAAACTTACCATTCAGGTAAAGATTCTGATTCTTTATATGCTCTTCTACTCTTGAAATGAAACCAATTGTCTGGTAGAGATGAGAGGTGTTAACCACCGATCGGATACTTCAGGTTCTTCAGTTACTAAAAACAAAAAATATTCGTTTGAAAATGAAACGCTTTTCCCAAAAATAATTGGCAGGGAAGGAGTTAAAAAAATAGCATTGTTGCGGGTGTGTGATGTGTGTTGGAGAGGAATAGAAGGTTTGAATTATCAGAAGGCTTAAAATTGTGTTTGTTCAATTATCTTCCAATCCACAACAATTAATACAAGACATAGAATAAAGATTCATAGACATCTTGTTTCAAAAGTCAAAACGTAACAATTGAATTTATTAGTGTTTGATATGCATGCATGAATACTGAGTGAAAAGGTTAGACAGAGTTGTTTGTGTCTCTTAGATTAGGTAATATTTGTACCTAAGTTCATAAAGTGAAAGTAATTATTAAACTGTAGTTTAGAAGAATAAAGTTTCTTTAGCATGTTTGGAATTGTGTATTGTACAAGGTGGTAAAAGTTCAGAAGAGATTTCAGAGTTCGTACTTGTGTGAATGTTGATAATGGTCTTTAACGCCTGGCCACAAAGGCTAATACGGGAGTTCTTGAAGATTACATCTTGGTACTTGGTAGCAAGGAATGAGACGTGAGAGAGAGAGAGTTTACACGTGTTTTGTTTTTATAATTTTGTTGTGCCACGTGACAGGCTCAAATGGAGAACGCGGGAAAACAGATTTGTCGCGTTGAGGTGGTTTGATTGGTCGGAACTGACCAATCAGCAAGCTAGATTGAAGGTGATTAACCAATGAATGCTTGTTATATATTTTGTAAGATTGTGATGGTGAAAATTACAACAGGAATAGTGCATTTCCTAGCAGGGGTTAACTGGCTTGTTGTGGAAGATTCCACAGCATACACATGCTCAAGGCCGGCGCATTTTACCCCTGATCGAGGGGAAGGACGTTTTGGGCGATCCTGTTATGGTCTCTGCCATTTCTTTCATCACTGTATTATGGCCATCTGCCCTTTTTTTAAAAATTATTTTTAAACTGACGTTGCCTTTGTCAGTCATCAACCCCTAACAAGGTTGGAGCCCCAAAAGGATAATGAACGTTTTTTTTTTTTTGTTTTTTGTTTTTTTTTGCTTTTTGTATTTTTTACTTTTTCTTTCTAACAAAGTTATATTATTAATCATCAACTATAATAATTGACAGAGCCGTTGCTTACTACCCTGAACTTCTCAATCACGTGGGGGTCTCATGCCTACTTGGGAGATGGGGCTAATAAGTGCTAATTTCTGTATTGCCTACTTTTTTTAAATTGTAATTTTCTTTCCGAACAGTTCTTTTAAATCAATTAAGAGGGGAATATATTTCAGTAAACCCATTTTTTAATTCTGAGGTCATCCACTAAGGAGGATCCCTGAATTTTTTTTTTTTTTTACTAATACAAACCAGAAGTCCATAGTCATTAATTAAATAAAATTTTTGTCCGCATTTTTTACATTTCTAAAAAGATAAAAGTAAAAATGATAGCTTAAAAAATAAAAATGGTTAAAGATTTCAACATGTGAAAAAAATTTCCCGAAAACTGAAATAGTGTTTTAAAAGAAATTTTTAAGACAATCCCATTTGTGTTGTGTTGGAATCTTTTTTTTCAACAGAGACACACCGGCAATTAATCTTTATGGAAATGTAAAAATTTGCAACTTAAACATTTTTTTGAGTAAAATTTACTCATGAAAATATTGATGGTTATTACAAAAAGAATAACATTTTCTCAGATTTTTTTAAAAATAAAAAAACTATTCCTTATATTAGGTTGATGCAAAAATAATGTCGTTTTTTGACGTTCAACTTCAAAAGATCATAACTCCTTTCATAATAAACTTTATTAATCGAAATAAGAACCATTAGAATCGACACATTTTTGCCAACGAGAAACAAGTTTATTTATCCCATTAGCATAGAAATCCGGAGTTCTGGAAGTGATGAAGTCATTGAAGGCCGATTCGGCATCATCTCGGCTTTTGAAGCATTTTTCGCGCAGGAAGTTGTCGAGATGCTTTTGAAAAAGTGATAATCGGTGGGCGAGAGGTCCGGTGAATATGGCGAATGAGGCAGAGTCTCGTAGCCCAATTCGTTCAGCTTCTGCAGGGTCAGTTGAGCAACATGCGGGCGAGTGTTGTCATGGAGGAGAATTGGTCCCTTCATATTGACCAATCTCGGGCACATACGTTGGAGCTTCTGGTGCATTTCGTCAATTTGTCGGCAGTACTTCTCCGCCGTAATCGTTTCGCCCGGATTCAAGAAACTGTGATGGATGAGAGCGGCCGCAGACCACCAAACAATCACCATTACCTTTTTTTGGTGCAATTTCGGCTTCGGGAAGTGTTGTGGAGCTTCTCCGGCATCCAACCACTGTGCCGAACGTCGCCTGCTGTCGTAGAGGATCCACTTCTCATCACACGTCACAATCCGCTCGAGAAATGGGTCGTTTTTGTTGCGCAGAAAGAGCGTAGAAGACACCTCAAAACAACGATTTTTTTGATTATCGTTCAATTCATGCGGCACCCATTTATCCAACTTTTTTGACTTCCATATTTGCTTTAAATGGCGAACGACTGTTAGTGGTCGACCTCGAGTTCAACAGCAACTTCACGTGTGGTTTTGCGAGTATCGGCTTCAATTAAGGCTTTCAAATGTTCATTATCAACCGCAGTCGGCCGGCCGCGACCGTCTTCATCTTCGAGGCTCTCGTCACCATTGCAAAATTTCTTGAACTACCGTTGTGCCACACATTCGTTAGTGGTTCCTGGGCCAAACGCATCATTGATATCACGAGCTGTCTCGGCAGCTTTTCTGCCTAGTTTGAACTGGAACAAGAAAATCGTGCAGATTTGAATTTTGTCCATGCTGTCGAAAAGCCTGCAAAAAAATGAATGAAGAGATTGAGAACGGTAACGAATAACACGATTCGATAGAGCGAAAAACGCGCTTCAAAATGATATATAACATGGCTATATATATCAATAAATTAATTCAGAAATCATATATAAAAGTAACATATGTGAGAAAACGACATTATTTTTGCACCAACCTAATAAAAGTAAATAATCCTGTACTGAAATTTTCATTTAAATTGGATAATTCTTTGATATTTGGTAATTTAAAAAAGCGCTGCCATCCCCTACCAATTTTCCTTGGGGGGAGATTGTGGCTCCAGATTGAGAAACTTTGAAATTGATATGAGTAAAGAGGGGTTAGGATGGGTTACATGTAGTAGAGGTGGGGGCGTATCAAAGTTTCTGAAAAAAATCCCCAAACTTAATAAAAACGTTTTATCATCAAAATCATTATTTACATTATTCGGACTATTGTCCTTATCTTTGTCGCCATATTTATTACAACGTTTCGGCCGTTGTACACTCCGGCCTTCTTCAATTGGCTGGAATGTAAAACTTAACCCTTTATTTCACTCACTGGGGTAGACTGTTATAGTTCCACGTGCCATGTTTTAATGGATGTCACTTATCAGTTATCTCCTGTTAATTTCCCTCTGAAAATTCTCCACTGCCTTAACCGGGTATTGAACTCACACTCTTTGGGTCCTGTCACTGGATCTAACTAACACCTTTATCCACTGTGCCATGTGTCCTTGAGTACTAGAAGAGTCTACCCCAGTGAGCAAAATAAAAGGTTCAGTTCGACATTCCAACCACCTGAAAAAGGCCAGAGCGTACAACAGCCAAAACATTCTAATAAATATGGCGACAAAGATGAGGACAATAGTCTGAATAATGTAAATAGTGTACATAATACCTCATTTCAGAAATATAGACAGATACTGAAGGGCCGAAACATTGTAATGAATATGGCGACAAAGACGAGGACAATAGTCCGAATAATGTAAATAATGTACATAATACCTCATCTCAGAAATATAGAAAGATCAAAATCTTTGTAATTATTCAGAATTAGGAAAGATCAAAGGATTTTTTATTGTTAATATTAAATTATATTTTTTATATCCTTTTTAGAACCTTTGTAATTTTGGTTAAAAATTTTATTTTTCTTACATCAGACAGTGACCATGAATTAGCACAGGAAATTTTGCTATGAAGAACACATTGATTTTTGCAAAAACCAAATAAGTGTTGAAATTTTAATGAAACATTTAGGAGTTATTCCCAAATGTTTCTTCTTTAAAAAATCTTTAGTAAAAAACTTTTTTTTTTTTTTATCTGTTACACCCTACTCAATTTATTTTTATAAAATTTTGAGAAATTACTTTTAAATATAACATATTTTCCAGCTTACAAGACATACTTTTTTTTCCTAAAACTACCCTGAAAAATACGTGTGCATCTTCCAAGACAAATGTAAGGCAACATCCAGGTGCAAGTAAACTTGGACAGTCACCTAATTGGTTTGACTGATAAGGATGTGGATTTTAAGTTGAGTCATTACACTATAATGTTATCTATCTAATTCAGTCTTTTATATGATGTAACCTCATTACTTATCTGTTACAAGTATTTCCAAGACTATAAACCTTCCTAGAGCTGAGCCACAAGCTTAAACATGTTCTGTTTACTATCAGCGGTGAGAGCCTTTCTGCTCTTGACTATTATGTCATTGCCATACAAACAAAACTGATGAGTGATTAATGTAAACAATACGTGGCGGCACTATGTGAGGGATGCATGATAAATGGGTTGTTGTATGAGAATGATTTTTTTTCTTAGGAATTTCTTTTCAATATTAGGGTGCGTCTTCCAAGCTGGAAAATATGGTACTCAGAACTCTTTAAAGAATTTAAATCCCCCACATTTTTTTTTTTTTTTTTTTGCTAAAACAGGACCCCCGGTTACCAAAAATCTGCTTTGAATTGTAAACTAAATTATACAATGAAACTAAGGCATTATTTAATTACAAAAGCTTTCAACTGCTTTTGAGGACACTATTGTCTTAAAAAAATTTAAGTTCTGTATTAATTTGTAGCAATTAGGTTATGTTATTAAGTAAAAACTATACTTACTAATTATACGTGGAAAAGCTTTGTACAATTCAACTACCACAATATTTTAAAAAGAATTTTGAATTTTTTTGTGTGTGTATAAACATGCTGATTCTTGTAAATACAAATATCCATATACAACATTATCAGAAAATATTAATATATTATATTATATATTATATTATATTATATAAATATTATATGAAAATATTAATTATAGCAAATTTAAAGCCAAAGTACCTAAAATTCAATAAATCATTAGCTGATATTTTAATATTACTGAGTAGTTAAAAAATTATATAAAGAAGCTGCTAACATTATCTTCATCTGGTAATATTAATAGACATGTCCTCAGTAGAATATATATCTATATCTATACTATATATATATATATATATATATATATATATATATATATATATATATATATATTCTATTTGCTGTAGGATACATACAACAGACACACCTAGATTTTGGTATGAAATATGTAGGAAAATAAAGCACACATCACAACCAGAAAAATCAAAATTATAACCTTATCTTTATGAAGAAACACTTGCAGTATTAGTACAAATTAAATTACTAGTACTTTTTTTAAAATAGAAGTGAGGTAAGGTTTAATTACCAGGAAAAGAATAATTTTAATACATTTCACCATGCATTTATTGAAAATTGTTTCATGTGTTTTTCAGGGTACAACATCTAAAAATTCATAATAACTACAAAGAAATCTACTGGTAGCAGTGAACACTGATACATAGGGAAATAGGCAGAAAAACAGATATAGAAAGAAGCTATCTCTGGCTAGCAGTCCTCAACTTGGAAAAACCTGAGACTTGACATTTCCTGTTCACAGAATATATCCTTGCTTGGGTTTTAACAAGTGAATCTGGCCTGTTTAAATCTGGAGTCTTAAACATGACTTCTCCAGAAACACAGAAAAATCTCCATATTATATGTAAGACCCTATCTTTTTATTTTCTGTTCACTCTGCTTGCTGTGTAAATGTTATTTTTCCTTATATGGAACATGTGTAAATATATATATAATATAGTTCTGTGTATGTCTTCGTGACATATAACTTTCTCTGAGAACAAAGTATGTTTGTCATTCCTTTTTCTTTCAGCCATTTCATTCCATCTGTGAAATATGGTGTTATTATATCATGAGTATAATAATGCCCATAATGAGGGAAATACAAATGGGAGACTAAATCTTTCTTCCATAGCACTCCCATTATACTTGGTAAAATTTTTTTTTTACATTTGTTACTCTCCATTCATTTAATATTTATGAAATTTCAAGAATTTCTTTTTTGTATCACTTAATATTTATATTTTTAATAAGATGATGAGTGTGGAAAGAATATTTACTAAAATAAATCTTGGTGCGTAAAAATGTAATGATAATTAAAATTAAAAATTTTATCTCTTTAAACCACACCTGTTTGCAAACTTTATTGTGGTGAATTTTGACAGTCTTTTTCACTAATTTTCGAAACCCAAATTTTATACATGCTAGGCTTTATTTTAACAGTTTTTTTCCAGCATCAAGTCTGAGCCATATTTAGGATACCAGATTTGAGCTAGCAACAACATATTTCCTTTAAACAAGGAAACAGTAAATCATGTTTTTTTTCCCAAATTGAGAACTTAGAGCCAGAGTTAAACATGTGTACACATTAAAAATAATCCTAATCGTGACATACAGTGGAGCAATGGATAGCAGCTTGGATTGAGGAATCAGAGAGCCAAGTTTGAATTCCATTTGAATCCATTACATTCACTTATGTGCTAATACCCTTGGTAAAAGTATGAATCCTCTTCTTCTGCCCAGCTATGGGTAAATAGCAAGACAGACCAGGTTCTATAGCCTTGAATGGCAACTGGTCAACCACAGAATGAAATGGTAACCTACTGTGGAAAAAAATCTGCCTCATCAGTCATGTATCAAAAGATACATGATCACCTAAGCATGTATCGCACATGGCACATAACTGAACTGATATGATCTCTGCAAACAAAGAACCCAGTTTTGTTTTTATTGGTATTAAATAACCACCAGTATCCACTTCCAATCTGGAAAACTAAAAACAGGGAACTGAAAAATAGTCAATGTTTAAGGAAAAATCAGAGGATTTTTGTTTAATTCCAGGGAAATCAGTTAATTTTCTAAAGGAATTTAATATGCGCCAAATGACACATTTATTAGATGGATTTTTTGATAGAAAATAGTTTAAAGCAAATATTGAAATCTTGGAAATTATTAAGGTATTTTTAGATTTAGGTCTGAAAGCCAATGAAGCTGTTTGCAGACTTCTGGAAATAGAAATAAAGTGAAAAAATATCTTCAATAATAGAGAGTGGAATCATAGATTGTTTTTAGATGTGGATACAAAAAATAAGGTCAGTATTGTGCTTGGTATTCATGATTGAACAAAAGTTTATTTTTAAATACATGTTCTCTTTGGAATATTTAAAATATCAAGTTGAAACTTTTATTTTGTATAAATGTTCTTTCTGAATTGCCAAAAATACAATTATTGTGCTTTGCAACCATCATTAAATAAAACTATATTTTTGTCTTCTTATTCTCTTTGGATTATCTGCATTGTATAGAATTGGTTTGCTTGTTTAGTGGCATATCAACTCCTCATGGGTCATTTAATGCTGAAATTTAGTTTTCTTGGGAGCATTAGTAATATTTTTTACAAAAATGTATTGCAGGTAATTTTTATTACTATGAAAATGTATTGTTGATATTTTTACTATAAAAATGTATTTTTAAATTTTGTTTAGTTCAGTTTGGGGGGATTAACTATTTTCTTATAGCTGGGACCCTAACATATGCTGCCACCCTGGATCAGAGTAGACTTGAGAACAGCAACAATTGAGAGGTGGTCCCATGCTGTCAGATGTAGTTTATCATCATATCCAGGATCAGTACAGTGTTAAACTATATCTTTGGATATATATTCAGTTTGAGATATATGAATTATCTACTTGTGCTTTGGGATCATTCTAGAAGAAAATTACATTTTGGACAGATGAATGGATAGGTAATTAATGTATGGAATGACATATTGATGAGAGGTGACAGAATGACAGATAGTTTCATGATTATGGTATAGCAGAATGATTAGAGATCTTGGGTAGTAAACTGATTATATATGAAGGGTTGGCAGATTGCTTAAATTTCAATGAATTGTCCATTTATTAGTGCTGAATTAATTGTTTATTTGTTAGACAGTAATATTGTGTCTCAAGAAAGTTCAATATTTGCCCACTGCTTAATAAATGCCCCTTTTTTTCAATTGGAAATACTCTTTGATGTCTGTCAAACACTTTTAATGAATTTGCTCATTTTAATTCATACAATTTTTTTTCAGATGAGAATATTTTTGAAATAACAAAGAAATGAATAAGGAATTATAACAAAAAATCTTCATTTCCTAATTCCACTTACTCATAAAAAACATATATATGGGTGTATATATATATATATATTTATGTATATATATATATATATATATATATATATATGTTTGCATATATAGACAATTCATAAATATATTGCCATTATATATATATAAACAACATATGAAAAAGTATATAATTTAAAAATACTTTGTGAAAATGATTCAACCAAAATAACTGTTTCAGAGTTTATATATTTCATATTATCTCTTGTGCATGGATCAAAAATAAATCATTGATAAAATATTAACCTGGAACAGAAATATAAGTGTTTTATAGTTCATCAACAAAGCAACATGGATAGCAAGAATAGTGACAACTGATGAAGATTATGGAAAGATGCCTTGCCCATATGGTCAGAACAGATTTTAAAGCTTAAATATGCATAAAACCAAGTGCCTCTTAAAACTACAAGATGGACAAGATTGTAAAACTCCAGCAAAAGTACAATCTTCTATTGAAGACAATGATGAGGATGATGGAAAGGAATCTTGCCCATATTGTCAAAAGAGATTTCAGCGATTAGATTTGCATAAATTCAAGTGCTCCTTAAAACCACAAGGTGCACAAGATTGTAAAACTCCAGCAAAAGTACAATCTTCTATTGAAGACAATGATGAGGATGATGGAAAGGAGTCTTGCCCATATTGTCAAAAGAGATTTCAGCGATTAGATTTGCATAAATTCAAGTGCTCCTTAAAACCACAAGGTGGACAAGATTGTAAAACTCCAGCAAAAGTACAATCTTCTATTGAAGACAATGATGAGGATGATGGAAAGGAGTCTTGCCCATATTGTCAAAAGAGATTTAAATGCTTACATCGGCATCAATTCCGGTGCCCGTTAAAACCACAAGGTGCACAAGATTGTAAAACTCCAGCAAAAGTACAATCTTCATTTGAAGACTATGGTGAGGATGATGGAAAGGAATCTTGCCCATATTGTCAAAAGAGATTTAAATGCCTACATCGGCATCAATTCCGGTGCCCGTTAAAACCACAAAGTGGACAAGATTGTAAAACGCCAGCAAAAGTACAATCTTCTATTGAAGACAATGATGAGGATGATGGAAAGGAATCTTGCCCATATTGTCAAAAAAAGATTTCAGCAATTAGATTTGCATAAATTCAAGTGCTCCTTAAAACCACAAGGTGGACAAGATTGTAAAACTCCAGCAAAAAGTACAATCTTCTATTGAAGACAATGATGAGGATGATGGAAAGGAAACTTGCCCATATTGTCAAAAGCGATTTCAGCAATTAGATTTGCATAAATTCAAGTGCTCCTTAAAACTACAAAGGTGGACAAGATTGTAAAACTCCAGCAAAAGTACAATCTTCTATTGAAGACAATGATGAGGATGATGGAAAGGAATCTTGCCCATATTGTCAAAAGAGATTTCAGCGATTAGATTTGCATAAATTCAAGTGCTCCTTAAAACCACGAGGTGGACAAGATTGTAAAACTCCAGCAAAAGTACAATCTTCAATTGAAGACAATGGTGAGGATGATGGAAAGGAATCTTGCCCATATTGTCAAAAGAGATTTAAATGCCTACATCGCCATCAATTCCGGTGCCCGTTAAAACCACAAGGTGCACAAGATTGTAAAACTCCAGCAAAAGTACAATCTTCATTTGAAGACAATGGTGAGGATGATGGAAAGGAATCTTGCCCATATTGTCAAAAGAGATTTAAATGCCTACATCGGCATCAATTCCGGTGCCCGTTAAAACCACAAGGTGCACAAGATTGTAAAACTCCAGCAAAAGTACAATCTTCATTTGAAGACTATGGTGAGGATGATGGAAAGGAATCTTGCCCATATTGTCAAAAGAGATTTAAATGCCTACATCGGCATCAATTCCGGTGCCCGTTAAAACCACAAAGTGGACAAGATTGTAAAACGCCAGCAAAAGTACAATCTTCTATTGAAGACAATGATGAGGATGATGGAAAGGAATCTTGCCCATATTGTCAAAAAAGATTTCAGCAATTAGATTTGCATAAATTCAAGTGCTCCTTAAAACCACAAGGTGGACAAGATTGTAAAACTCCAGCAAAAGTACAATCTTCTATTGAAGACAATGATGAGGATGATGGAAAGGAAACTTGCCCATATTGTCAAAAGCGATTTCAGCAATTAGATTTGCATAAATTCAAGTGCTCCTTAAAACTACAAGGTGGACAAGATTGTAAAACTCCAGCAAAAGTACAATCTTCTATTAAAGACAATGATGAGGATGATGGAAAGGAATCTTGCCCATATTGTCAAAAGAGATTTCAGCGATTAGATTTGCATAAATTCAAGTGCTCCTTAAAACCACGAGGTGGACAAGATTGTAAAACTCCAGCAAAAGTACAATCTTCAATTGAAGACAATGGTGAGGATGATGGAAAGGAATCTTGCCCATATTGTCAAAAGAGATTTAAATGCCTACATCGCCATCAATTCCGGTGCCCGTTAAAACCACAAGGTGCACAAGATTGTAAAACTCCAGCAAAAGTACAATCTTCATTTGAAGACAACGGTGAGGATGATGGAAAGGAATCTTGCCCATATTGTCAAATGAGATTTAAATGCCTACATCGGCATCAATTCCGGTGCCCGTTAAAACCACGAGGTGAACAAGATTGTAAAACTCCAGCAAAAGTACAATCTTCATTTGAAGACTATGGTGAGGATGATGGAAAGGAATCTTGCCCATATTGTCAAAAGAGATTTAAATGCCTACATCGGCATCAATTCCGGTGCCCGTTAAAACCACAAGGTGCACAAGATTGTAAAACTCCAGCAAAAGTACAATCTTCTATTGAAGACAATGATGAGGATGATGGAAAGGAGTCTTGCCCATATTGTCAAAAGAGATTTCAGCAATTAGATTTGCATAAATTCAAGTGCTCCTTAAAACCACAATGTGGACAAGATTGTAAAACTCCAGCAAAAGTACAATCTTCAATTGAAGACAATGGTGAGGATGATGGAAAGGAATCTTGCCCATATTGTCAAAAGAGATTTAAATGCCTACATCGGCATCAATTCCGGTGCCCATTAAAACCACAAGGTGAACAAGATTGTAAAACTCCAGCAAAAGTACAATCTTCTATTGAAGACAATGATGAGGATGATAGAAAGGAGTCTTGCCCATATTGTCAAAAGAGATTTCAGCGATTAGATTTGCATAAATTCCAGTGCTCCTTAAAACCACAGGTTGCGCAAGATTGTAAAACTCCAGCAAAAGTACAATCTTCATTTGAAGACTATGGTGAGGATGATGGAAAGGAATCTTGCCCATATTGTCAAAAGAGATTTAAATGCCTACATCGGCATCAATTCCGGTGCCTGTTAAAACCACAAGGTGAACAAGATTGTAAAACTCCAGCAAAAGTACAATCTTCTATTGAAGACAATGATGAGGATGATGGAAAGGAGTCTTGCCCATATTGTCAAAAGAGATTTCAGCGATTAGATTTGCATAAATTCCAGTGCTCCTTAAAACCACAGGTTGCACAAGATGGTAAAACTCCAGCCAAAGTACAATCTTCATTTGAAGACTATGGTGAGGATGATGGAAAGGAATCTTGCCCATATTGTCAAAAGACATTTAAACGCTTAGATCTGCATCAATTCCAGTACCCCTTAAAACCACAAGATGAACAAGATTATAAAACTCCAGCAAAAGTACAATCTTCTTTTGAATACTATGGTGAGGATGATGGAAAGGAATCTTTCCCATATTGTCAAAAGAGATTTCATAGAAATCAAGGATATAAATCATCATCAAACTCAAAAAAGTGTACAAAAGCAAGAAAACGTTTTCTTAAATTTTTGAAAATGGTTCCGATGAAAATGGATGATATCCATGAAAATTTTAAAATTTATGATCTGATGCAAAATGTTTTGAGAGAATTGAATACCTGCAGGCCACTCAAATGGATAAAATTGAACAGTGGATCTTATTATTCATATGTCAAGGTAGGTTTTAATGTGATTTTTTTCCATATTGTGTTTGAATTTTTTATTTTTATATTTAATTTTTGTTTTGTGCTTATATGGGTTGCAGTGAATAAATTGTCCCCCAAATTATGCAAAAATGAAAATAACACCGACATCTCATTTTACCAGATATATTTATCAAAATTACATAAAATTATCATGAAATACTATAGAGTAAATTTATTCAATAAAATAGACACTGGTTTCAACCACATCCTCCAGAGGACTTCAGAATCTCCTGCATCTCTTGCTGACACTCTTCTTGTATAAGTTGGTGAATGCTGCCATAATCCTTGCCTTCAGTTCATCCTTGGTGTTACAAGAGGTTTTGTTGATATATTGCTAAACTATGCCCCACACATAATAATCAAGGAGATTGCAGTCTGGGGAGTTAAGTGGACAGATGTAAGAGGTGATGTGGTTGTAGAAATTGTCTGACAGCCATGACTGAGTTCTCCTGCTTTTGTGGCATGTTGCAGAGTCCTGTTGCTAGACATAGGGTCTTCTAGCTGCCACCATCCTGACTCAGGACACTGCTACTTTCTCAAGGCACTTGATGAGTCTGAAGCCCTGTGGGAAGATGAATGCTGACATAATGTTGCCATCACTAGTCATCACTCCAAACACCTTTATAATCATCATTAGACTCATCCAACACTTTCCGAATCTTCTTCACTGTCCTCAGATTAACATCCAAACACTTTGAAATGTTTGTATTGGAGCTTCTGGCGTGAATACCAAGGAGTACAGAATGCCATTTCTAAATTTCTGGCTGAGTGAATTTCATCATGTTACTCTTTTTCGCAAAACAATCCCCAACTGACTCTGCTGTACTGTGCAGTCAACAAAAACATAACACGCATGCACAAAATTAAAAATATGCAAAAGCAACAATTTACCCATTGGATCTTCTATGTATCTGTTGATTTTACATACCTAAATTAATTTAATAATAAGAATATATGTATTAATTTATACTACTACTACTAATAATGCTAATAACTGTATTGGAGCAATCATCAGGGCTATTTATTTTAAATGGAAGACACTTTCTCACTACCATGATGTAGCTTTCCACTGTATTTTCTTGGAACCAAGAAAAGCAGATGACTTTGGCAAATTGAAAAAGGTGCCATTTTCCACGACAACAATGCAAGACCACAGGTTGTAAAACAGACCTTGTAGAAGATTAAAGTGATGGAATGAGAAAACCTCTAGCACCCACTTTATTCTCCTGAATTTTAATCTTTACCAATTTTCATCTGTTCTAGTCTCTACAGAACAATTTAAATGACAAAAAAATTGACACTGTACAGTCAATCAAAAAGTACCTCACAAAATTCTTCCAACAAAACCAATGAGAGATAGTTTCCATTGTTTTTAACAATTATTTACTTGGTTAATAAATGATATTTTTTGTGAGTATATAAAATTCTATTTTAAAATGTTTAACCAGGCATAAAAATTCCCTCCTCAATTATGTGGCTTCTCTCTGTCTTTCCTATAAATATTTTCATGACAATTGTTTTAATGATCTTTCCTCCTTGGTACCTTGACTACATGAATTTAAGGCTACTACTAGATTGATAATTATATCTCATTGTTTTTCTATTGAATTAGATAAATGTAACCATAAATTCTATTCTAAAAGTTTCTTTTCTTGCAATCGTCAACTTTGGAAATGTCTTCTGGATCTTTGCCACTCTGTCACCTACAATCATCAAAATTTTAAATGCAACATTAATCATAAGCTTCTGTCTTCCTGAATCCTATTCTTTATATAGTCTTCTTTCTCTTCACTATTCTATTTTGTTTCAACACCCAATAGCCCTTTATAATCTTAGTGGCATTATTGCCTTATTTGGAGTGAAATGATTTTGAAAATGTCTCAATAACTTTGATAGTTCAGATATCTTTGTAAGTAAATCAGACATACCTTATTAATGATAACCATCTTGATGATCATGGATTGTTTTCAGGAAAAAAAGCTGAAGAACTAATATGGAAAGACTCAACTCATTTAGAGGCTGGTGGTGAATGGTTGCCTCTAACAAGTAAAATATTTTAGATGAATTTATTATTTTGATATTGATAAGTTTGTGCAGAATTTAGTAAAAAAATCAGTTGAATAAACATAGTGAATGTTTGATTCTGATCTGTAAGATGTTAGAAAATTAAATTGGAATTTCTATAATATGGCTAATTTGGTACAGACCTAAAATCTGTGAGAATGAACCTTGATTGTATTGCTTATTTTGTGATGGTGTTTAATAAAAAAAAAAAATTCTCTGTAGATAATTAATAGTGAACTCGGACTGGTAAAATGTTAAAGTAGGCATATTGAGTTTCTATAATAAAACTTAATTTGATTGTGGTGTTCAGTAGAACAAACTTTCCATTCATAGATAATGAACGGTTTGATCTGATGACTAGAATCTGCAAGAATGAACCTGAATTTACTATAGTATTGCTTATTGGATGATGACATTTAATAGGAAAAGATTCTCTAATTACAGATAATTAATGGTACACTCAGACTAGTAAAATATTAAAGAAGGAATTTTGAGTTTCTAATCAACTTGTTTAGAGGCTGGTGAGGAATGGTTGATCTGACTATTAAAATATTTTAGATGAATTTATAATTATTATGATATTGATGAATTTGTGCTAATTTGGTACAGACAGAAGCAGAACAAGTTTTACAATTATAGATAATGAAAGATTGGATCTAACAAACAAATTTGAAAGAATGGACTTGGATTTACTATAGTATTGCTTTCTTTGATGATGCAGTTTAGTAGGACAAATTCTCTATTAATTGATAATTAATGGTGCACTCAAATTGGTAAAATATGAAAGAAGGAATTTTGAGTTTCTATGATAATACTTAATTTGGTTGTAGTATTCAGTGGAACAAGCCTTCCATTTATAGATAATGAATGGTTAGATCTGTAGAGGGGGAGGTCTTGCATGCTTATCCATAGACATCAGTAATCCCCTATGCATTTATATTATCACAAATGTAACAAAATAGTGAACAACAACGGAACAATATTCAAGGCAAGAGTTTTTGCATAACAATAAATAGAAACTTTTATGTAACAAAAGGTAGAAACATTTGTTGAAAAAGTTGTTTAAAACCTTCAAATGTCTTTGTATGTTTCGATTTGAGTTTTAGTAATGTTTTGATTAGATAAATCTTGAGTTGTGGAATAACATGTGAACATGAGATAGTATAATACAGTATAATTTGGTCTATTTTGAAATTAAACAGCTTGAGGTTTATGAAAATTGTGTGTGAATGAAGTGGATTACTTTGTGTTTTAACTGGGTTGTCATTCTTTGATATTTGTTGACTTTTAGTTCACTTGTGTTGAAAGAGCGATGCAGACAGTTTTAGTGTTAAAAGAATTTTAACATATAGTCTGAAAGGAAGAATAGTGACATGTGTGGCGTAGCTCCGGATTGGATTTTTCCACTTCACGGGATTTATTGCATTTAAGAAATACAATTTTGGCACAAGGCCTAAAGGGAAAATGGGTTGAGGCTGGTCGTCACTTGCTATCCTATACCTAACTAATCTGATTCATAACCCATTCACTTACAATTTGCACATTCACCAAAAGAACACATCCATCTCCACTCAATCCTTCATATACCATAATAATTCATACACTCAGGTGACCTACAAAATGCACCCTATGACATACAAATTTCCTGGTGCTAAATACCATATATATATAATAATCTATGTATGATTTACAGTGAGTAGAGAGGGTATGAACCCAAATAACAAACTAAAAATATCAAAATAAACAAAATAAAAAATAACTAATGTTAATTGGACCCATCCTGCACTCAAAAGAGAGGCTGCTTTATTCTAAATTTAGACAAAATCAAGAGGTCTCTTGCGAAGGGAGATGGAAAGGAGGAAATAAATACAGCCATAGGAAGAGAAAAAACTGACACAGACAAGATGAAAAAAGTGGGACCTAAAACAAATTAGGGACATTGGGAATTTCAAAGATGCAGCCAGGAACACAACATTAACTAGGTACACAAATAGTGGTCTAACCTAACCAGGGGAGGGCTCCACAGGAAACTAACCCGATGTGATTTAGGTGGACCTAAAAAAAAACACTCAAGGCTAGCCCCATTCACACGAACCAGGCTCACCTCAGTTACTTACCTTTTGCTCAAATTTGTCAAAACCAATTGCTTTCTATCAGTTCTAATCTTCATTTTGAGCTGATGCTCAAAGAATCAGATTAGATCCTAATGAGAAAGACGGTTATCTCACAAGACTTCTTCTTGTCATGTCCAAGTCACCATTTGGGCCATGGCCAGCAGCAATAGAAGCACCATCTGTTTCACCCCAAAATATGGGATTAACACATTGTCATATGCAGATGCATGATCAATGGGCACAAGCTTTTCAAGAGCAATACAAGCCATCAACTTTCCAACATGGTCCCAAGGAGGTGGACACGAAGACAATGGTAGAAGGCATATGAAGCTGTTTCCTCTAAGCCAAGATTACATCATTCACAGTCTGGCAAATCTGTCAAGCCCCATATGAAGGCCTTGTCATTGAAAGATAGCCTATTCTGAACCAGTCACCAGGTAAGCAAAATCTCATGTTTGCCGAGATAATCCATCGCTGGCGTCCAAGACCAAAAGGAGCAAAGCTTGTCCGCTGAGATGCTGAGCCTGTCACGTAGTTGAACCTTCAAGACCCCCTACATTAGTTCATGATAGAAGACTCTCCTAGGCCAAGAATGGTCACTGGACTGAGAAATGACCCTCAAGGCCAATCAACAGATGGGAGAGTGATAGTAAGGAAAGGGAACACAACCTTCAAAATCCCAGAATTGAGTCCCCCTGTCAATGTGCAGCATTGGAAGGCCAGCCTCAAAGTGAGCTTCTAACTTTCCAAGTGCAGAATCCCCCCATGACATGGACGTTGGGCACAGACTTCTCTGTTGACTTTATGCTTACATCCCCACCCTTCAAGATGGAGGATAGCAAGCGCTTGATCGCCTTCTTATATTTCCTACAGAGAGGAAGTATGGACAAGTGGTAAAGTATATGAGGAAAGACATAAGTGGCACATGCTTTGGTGTTGGAGCCTCTCCATTGTCGACTGAGGGACAGGGCATACAGTCTGGCAGGGACAGGGCATGCCCCACCAACCTCAGCCCTGCCTTGCCCTTCAAGTACAACCTCCTTCAACAACAAGTCACGACTGCCCCACCAACCTTGGCCCATACTTCTGACCAATTTTTTCTCCAGAATTCTAGAGGTCAGGTCTAAACCACACTCCAAGAATGCAGACAGGACCATCCATCCAACCAAAGGGCCCCTCCTTTCAGGCACCTAACCACAAGTCTGAAGACTTGTCATGGTTAATCTTGATACCTATGACCTTTGCATACAGTTTGAGCGCCTCCAGTACCACCTCAATGTTGCTGGGGGAAAACATGAAAGTGAATATGTCATCGGCATATGCGGAAACCCTGGCTTGAGTCCCACCAGAGACAGCGATTCCACGTAGGGCCAGACTGCATGCTCTGTCCCTCAGTCATCAATGGAGAGGTTCTAACACCAAAGCGTAAAGTAGGGGCAACAGTGGACAACCCAGACAAAATGACTGAATCAACGCAAAAGTGAACAACAACTTCCCAGTCATCTGTACCACAGAACTGGGTGGGTGATACAGCAGACTAATCCAGCAGCAGAAGTTGGGTTGGAATCCAGAGACCTGCAAGACAGCAGACATGGACTGATTCAAATTGATCAGCACGGCCTCATTGTCCTCTTTTACACCCTCTAGGATCATGCAGATCAGATGTAGGTTACTTTGAATTGCAGAGAATCGCAGCAACTGACTGCAAATGCTCCTGCAGGATCTTGGCCAAAATCTTTATTTCTGTGTTTAGCAGAGTTATGAGCCTGTAGTCATCTAATTCCCACCCAACATCCTTGCTCTTTCCCAATAGCATGATCACACCCCTGGAGATCCGGTCGGGAATGGACCCCTGACGGAACCAGTTGTTGAACACGACAGTCAAAATTGGGACAAAGATGTGCTACAGACTCAATTACAATTCATGGGGTAAACCATCCTGACCAGGCAACTTGCCCCTGCCAACCTTCTTCAGTGCAGTATAAACCTCGCCCTCTGTCACCTCTCCCTCGCCACTTCAGTTGGTGAAAACTGAGGAAAGTCAGCCAAATAGGTACAAAACTCCTTGTCGCAAAGACCAGGCTCCCTGTTAAAGCAGCTCTTGAAATGCAACCGAAACGCATCACACACATTGTCAGTCGACCTCAGAGTATGCCCCTCTAGGGTCTTGACTTTGTGAATGTAACGATCAGAACCTTATTGAATCTCTTCATTGCGTAATTCTGCGCCCATGTCCACAGCTTCGGAAGACACCTAGCTTAACTTATGTCTAATTACCTGACCCATGTAGCGCTTGCTACCCAAATACCCCAGGCACCATTAGCTACAGCTATCTCTCTAGGGGATTCCCCCAGCCTCTGCCCAGGAAAGACTATCCTCAAGAGCCTTCACCTTGTTATCCTTGTCTAGTGTGAGCCATTTGCAAATTTGTTGATAAAGGACCTAATGCTGTCCTTAAGCCTCTCACTAGTTTCCACTGCACTATGCTGGTTAGCTGTTCCCAGAAGTCCTACCTATCCAGCAAGGACAGATTGAACTTCCACTACCCAGCCATTCTAGCCCTACAATTTAACGCCAACCGGGCACAGACAAGTCTGTGGTTCAAATAGCTTAACCAGTGAAATGTGAGACAATCTAACAGATCTTTGTTAGCCCTTCCGACTAACATTCTATCCAGGTAGCTAGACAACCGGGTAGACAGCCAGTTAAGAGCCCACATCCACATCTCTCCCTCAGGGTGATCAAGCCAATATCTATCAACAAGACCAAGTCATCAATTAGATTAGCCAAGCTACAATTACCCACCTTCTCACTAGCTCCCCGCCCCTTGTCTAGATTGAGGTCCAGGCCAGCATTTCAGTCCCCCACTAGAACTAGGCACATTGAATCCACCAGGAACGGCAAAAAACAAAACATGCTTCTCCCAGATGTTGGATGCACAAACTGCAAGCATCTGAAATGAGCCACTTTTCACAGCAATATCAGCCACGATTAACTGGCCCTCGGCATCCACATAGACAAGGTCCACCCTCACATCCAGGGTATGCTTCACCAGCAAAGAAACCACTCTGGCCTGTCGGTTGCCATATGCTGAATAGACAACAAAGTTGTTAGACAGCACACATGCATCAACATTGCAAATATAGTTTGGTCTCTTGGATTGCGGTGACATCCACACAGAGCGACAAGAGGTCACAAAGCAGCCAGGTCACCTTACTCCAATCCCTCAGGGCACTTGCATTTAGACTGGCTATCTTAATAGACATTTTTAGGCATGAAAAAGAGGAAAAACAACAATAACAAACAGCATAATTAAATACCGAGTGGAAATCTGCAGGGGCAAGGACCCGATGGATTGTCCTAGGCTCCCTGTGCCTAACTCTGTTTTCATCCAACCATCTAGGACAATATCACTGATGTCTGTAGGCTATGTTAGTTTTACTGCCCTATATAAGGAGGGGTGGAGCAATACTGGGATCCTCCTCACAGAAAATCTTTGTAATTTTTTCAGGTCAGGCGAACCCAATTTGAGTCAGGGAAACAGTCATTTGCTTCAAGGAGGTGATTCCACACCTTCAAGTAACTCCCCATGTCCCTTATACAGGTGATCACACTCAGTACCTCTGGGAAATGTGGGGGTCTTCAACATATTTTCCATCTACAGTGGACAGTTTAAACAAGATCTCTAATAGGCCTTTTTTTCTGATGGGAAAATTTCTTCTCTACTTCCTTTCTGTCCACTCTGCAGATTTCATCAGGGTCAAGGAAGCATTTTTTTCTTTTTCTTCTTTTCCTTGCCTGGGTGGGATGTGAAAGAAGTGGAAGTGTGAGGTGTGGAGGGAGTGAGGAACGAAGCTTGGGCAGGTGAAGGGTGAAGGCTCCTTGCTCGGGGACGGACAAAAGTGTCTATGAGTTTCTTTGGTGAGGCAGGGACAGATAAGGACCTAGTTTTGTCCATGCTTCTCTCTGCCTTACTTTGACTAACATGTTCCTCTACTGGTTTTTCCTCTTACTCATCCTCCACTTTGGTCATCTTTAAGGATGAACAGTGAGGCATTTCCACCACCTCCATGTTCTGATTAAGGTCTTGGCCCCTTTTTGTGTTCTTGCTCTGGTTGCTAATCCTGCTATTTTTTGTGGGGCTTCTGTTGCTGCTCCTGCTTTTGAATTTTTCTTGTTGCAGCATTTTCTCCTTGGATCACTCCTGCAGTGGTGGTGATTGCTGCTTTTCTTGTTGTTATTTTGGTCGCAGCACATACAGCTTTTGGGGATAGGGCATATTTGTCATCTTTCACCCTCTTTTCACCTCCTTCCAGTCACCATCAGGGACCTTCTCAGCTGCTACCTTCACTGTTTTTGCTGCTACTACTGTTGTTGTTGTTGTTCTCATCGTCGTAGTCATTGGGTGGCCTTGAGATTGTGATGCCCCGTTCTTAGATGGTCACACATTTGGCATGTGCCCTGAGACCCCACATGACCAAAAGTAAGGTCTACGTCCCGTCACGACCACCAGCAGCCTTTTCTTCCAGCACATCAGAATGATGGGGACTTCACCGAAACTCGTGTCAAGGTTATTTGTAATTCAATGTCCCCAGGTGGTGTTGCCGGACTTGCTTGTAACAGCACTGACTTCTTCCCCTTGGCCATACTTGGCAAAGAAGGCTCCCACGTGGTCCTCATCAATGCCCACAGGTACCCCATGTACCGTAATCCTTGTCCTTTGGGTGCCCATGTACTCCATTTAGAGTTGGACTGACTTGGCTGTCAAACACACTTCTGGCCAGCTGCCTGGCCTCCTGCTTAGTAGCCAGGAGATTATCCCACACTGTGTTTGCCCTCCTGACCAACACTTTCGGCCCAATTTTTAGGCTTTTAAGGGCCTCTTCCAATGTTTCCCTGCTGACCCCAATCAATTGTTCACTCTTTATGTCAGAGGTCAGCAGGGAGATTGTTCATTTGTTCACATCATTCAATTCCTCAGAAATAGTGAAGAATTCCTTATATTTCAACCTTTGGCATAGTATGCCACATCCTTTTTCTTTGGCCTGTTTTCAGCCCCGGCCATGTTTTTCACCTCCCTGGTTATCTGGAGATTCGTCAGATTCACTCATTGGCAGCACTAAACTTGGCTATGTCAAAAACAAAACAAATCAGACGGAAAGACACAAAAAGAACAAAGAAAGCAAAAGACAAAACCAAAAAATTAAAAGTCTTGCTTAGAAAACTAAAATAAGGTGGGGAAAAAAATTACAATTTGACTACAAAATCAAAGTGAGTCACATAAAAAAAATGGTATACCGCCTGGAGCAGAAAGCAGAACAAAAATTAAAACAAAAATTAAAAATGAAAGGAACAAAAAAGTTAAACAAGTAACAAAAATTCAAAAACACACTTAGCATTAATTCGCACGTAAAATATCTACAGGAACAAAAGCTGAACCACTTCACCATCCATTTCTGAATTATGTGTCACTAATATACACAATATGTGTCACTTGGTAGGTTGCAGGATTTTTGGCACAAAGGAATTTTTACTTAAGTCAAAAATAGGGTCAGTACATTTGGACATAGTTGACAACATATAATTGATAATTTCAGGCAATTAGAATGCGTTGTTATATTATTAAATTTGGAACCTGTAATTTGGAGGTTTGTGAATGATATAGGATCATGATCCTATAGATCTGATAACTAAAATCAGAGAGAATGACCCTGGATTTATTATAGTATCGCTTACTTGGTTATGTAGTTTAGTAGAACAAATTCACTATTAATTGATAATTAATGGTGCACTCAGACTGATAAAATATCAATTTAACTTGGATCACAGTGATGTTTTAAACAGATTCAACTTTGCACATATTCTTTGAAAATTCAAGTTCTAATTGGTCAACAGTCATACAAGTGGGCATTGCTATCCACCAAAGCACAAGTTTTTTTCATCACATGATCAAATTAAAAAAAATTAGTGCCAATTACTTTGGATCCTACCCAAGTAAATAAATACAGAACACTAACTCACCTCACCAGTGAGCATTGTGACTTTAAACCATTTGCTACACGAACCTATGTCACTTCTTCTGAAGTTTTCCAAGTTACTTATGAACATACAACAAACTTACAGAAATCACTCACTCATCTTTCTACTCAACTTCATATTTTTCACAGCAGACGATTAATCTTTTCAACAAGTTCTTAATCACAAAACATATTTATTCTGCTGCATTTTGCTAAAATAATTCCACTGTAGTAAAAACAGAACCAGTGAATAAACTTATACCAAACCTTTATTGCACTTTATTCTGACTACTTGTCTACTGATGGATATTATAAGTTGCTTTTTATGCCTCCTATAACTTAAGGGGAGGTAACTGATGATTTATCAGTACATCCACATTTTTCTTTGACAATGATACAGACAAAAAAGACAACTTTTACTGAAATAATTTTATTTCAAATATTACTAAAATGTTACTTAATACAAAAAAGTTTAATCTTCACAGAAACAGCATAACACATT
This sequence comes from Acanthosepion pharaonis, assembly GCA_903632075.3. Classification (NCBI taxonomy): domain Eukaryota; kingdom Metazoa; phylum Mollusca; class Cephalopoda; order Sepiida; family Sepiidae; genus Acanthosepion; species Acanthosepion pharaonis. Next base: position 108,332 of record CAHIKZ030001550.1, read on the forward strand.
CACTAACTTTGTGAACATTGGATTACAACAACTATAACTTGCATCTTATCATTTAAACTCACAACCACATTCCAACACTTCATAAAAAAGAGTTTAAACATTATTCAAACAAGCAACACACAATTTCAAATTCAACTTCAGTTTAGCATAAATCATTGTATTATCTTTTATACTACATCAAGAAAAATTGTTTGTTGTTTATATATTTGTGGTTATTCATGTTATTTTTTATGTTCTTTGTTATGCATGTCGTTGAAGTATGATTTAAATGTGTGAGGATATTTGATTTTGAACACGCAGCCCAAATTTATTCTTTCAACTAAAACCCAACATATCAGTCCTCTACACTATGATAATACTTAATTTGGTTGTGGTATTCAATGGAACAAGTTTTCCATTTAGAGATAATGAACGGTTACATCTGACAACTGAAATCTGAGAGAATGAACCTGGATTTACTATAGTATTGCTTAGTGATGCAGTTTAGTTGAAGAAATTGACTATTAATTGATAATTAATAGTGCACTCAAACTGATAAAATATTAAAGAAGGAAATTTTAGTTTCTATTATAATACTTAACTTGGTTGTGGTATTCAGTGGAACAAGTTTTCCATTTATAGAGGAATAAACTAGTATAATACACCCACTAGTCAGAATCTTGACACTAGTTTTTTTTCATTTTGGTTCTGTTTTGTTGATCTCTTGTTCTGTCCCAACAATACAAAAAAGAAATATTCTTGGTATTATCTCTTGGCTGTTTTTTTTTATCTTCATATCAATCACATGTCACTATTAGCAAGAGGAGAGTGAATGATATTCTATGATGATTTCATGAACCAGTTTCTTGCCTCACTGATCACAGCTTAAACAAGGTTAGTAAATAAAACTTAATATGCCACCAATTACTGAAAACATGAAGATAGAAAGAAAATAATATACCAAGATGAGTATAACTTTTCATGGGTCATATCAGGTCCACTATTTTGGGATTGGTATTTTGTTTTGATAATGATTGTTTCAATGGAATCTAGAATGTGAACTACATGGAACCAAAAACTATCCATTCTGAAGGGTTAGATACAAACTTCATAGCCTTGTAGTATCAGTATGCAAATCACTAAGTTGACTAATAACTAAGAGAACATGTTGTTTGATTTAATTCTATGAAAAAGGGTGTGACTTCTGCTGTGAAACAACTGAGAGCAAACTATCACATAAAATTTAGATGTGATATGACTAAATGCATTGTAAAGTTCATGTGTCTGGTGGCTCTTGTTGAGTAGCAAATTTCTTTTTTTTTTTTAAGTATTTCACCCCAAGCAAGGCGGGAAGCCACTAGGACACAAGGGGTTACAGGAGATTTGGAGCAAGATCAGATAGGAGTGACAGCGGAAAGGATGAGGAGAAGGATAGTGGATAGATCAAGGCAATTGGAAATGCCGATTGACATTACACTTGAATAGTTGGAGATTATAGCTCTCAGGGAAACTGAAATAGGGAAGGGAGTTCCACAGGCGAGAGGTGTGAGACATGAAGCTATTGTAGTAGAAGAGACAGCTACATTTAGGAGTTTCGACAGTGAAAGGGTGAGAGTGGGATGCCAGCCTCGTAGGGCGCTTGAATTCATGAAGTCTGGGAACCAGCGAATGCAGCTCCTCGGAGCAATTGCCATGAAAGTATTTGTAAAAAAGACAGAGAGAGGCGACGACGCATCTGTGAGAGAGCGACTGTTGACGAGATGCCAGAACAGGGCCAATTATATTGCATATCCGTCTCTGGATCTTATCAAGAACCCCGAGGCAAACAGAAGGGGCTCCAGACCATATACGGAAGCAATACTCCATGCAAGGCTGAATGATTGATTTGAAGATCTGGAGGATCAATTGCAGGGAGAAAAATTTCCTGGCATGGCACAGGGAGCCAACTTTCCTTGTGGTGGACGAAGCAATTGACTCAATGTATTTGTTCCATCTCAGGTCAGCAGTCAACGTGAGACCAAGCAGCCGCAGAGAGGTGCTCTCAAGAAGTTCTAATGGAAGGCAGGGCAGTGGTGAATAATAGAGAGCAGTTTTGTTTTTGAGGTATTAAAGTTGACCAGCCAATTGTCTCAAATCATAACATTTACATGTGATATGACTACATGCATTTGAATGAGCAGGTGTCTGGTGGCTCTTATTGAGTGGCAAATTGTCCCAAATTATATCATTTACATATGATACGACTAGATACATTGGTACATTCAAGTGTCTAGTATATGTTGTGTATGTTGTGTAGCAAATTTTCTCAAATTATCATTTGCATGTGATATGACTAGATGCATTGGAACATTCAGGTGTCTGGTAGTCTGTAGTTGAGTAGCAAATTGTCTCAAATCATATTATTTACATGTGATATGCCGAGATATATGGTAAGGTTCATGTGATAGTAGTTCTTTTTTGTCTAAGCAAATTACCTCAAATCATATCATTTACATGTGATATGATTAGATGCATTGGAATGTTCAGGAGCCTGGTGTCTATTTTTGAGTTCTAAATGATGGCAAATCATCTCAAACATACATATTCTGTTAATTCCCCATAAATTTCCATGTTATTTTTATTTCCTCATCATTTTTTATTTTATTCGTATTTGTTTTACATAATATTTTCAATCCTTCCTCTTTCAATGTTTATTTTCCTTTTGATCATTTGTGTGGTTTGTGCATCTGACAATGAATTACCTTTTCTCTTTTGAAATTTCTTTTTAACAGGTGTCAAAGCCAGATGAATTTGACTACCTTTTGTGCTCAACGCTTGTACAGTGTAGAATTGAGCAGCTCTCCTCATCACCCAATTATTGCCGTGTCTTTGTAACAAACAGAAAGATGTTGCCACTTGACTTTCGAGAGCTCTTAGGTCCTGATGATGAACTGTTCCCATCAAAGTTCAAAGAATATGTCTTCAAGGTGTTTGATTTGTGTTTAAAGGAAATGAGCAACAGAAGACTAGGTAAGAAATCGTTTCAATTGAAAACCTATTTTTAAAAATTTTATTTCAATAAATACGAATCAAAACCTTTTTTTTTGTAATCTTTTCTTTCTTGATGCTATATTTGTATGGAATCTTACTCACACTCCTCTCTGGTCTTTTGAATAGGAACAGAAGTTCATTCCTTGTTTCCTGTTTAGGATTTGGCTTCCAATTCTTTCCATAATCTTTTCATTCACTTTCACTCCCAGTAGCTCTTTGTGTCTTAGTGGCATTATCATTTTACTTGGGGTGATTCTCATATGAAAGAATTTATTCTGAAAATCTGATGTTGTCCTTTTTTCATATTGTTTCTTATAAAAGCTTTCTTGATTTACTAACATTTGAGTTTTTAACAACTGAATATTGTTTGAAGATTTAAAATGGACACGTGGCAATATGACTGCAGATTTTGACATAGTTTTCTGTGGCTCTACTTTCTCTCTCAATTGCAAAGAGAAAGGAGAAGTGCCAACTATTTATGCTTTTGCCTCTGTTTCTTACTTGTCAAAGACAATTCAAAAAATAATTCACACAGATTCATTTGACAATAAATTTAAGGCAAAGGAGAAGGCCGTTGCCAACTATTTCTCTGTTCCAGGTTTTGCATGTGCTATAGTAAAAAATAAAGCAAGAAAAATATAAATTTATATACAATTATAAATACTAACCCAATGTAAAGCTGCTTTGCCTCTTTGTTGCCACAAATGAGATAACTTGTGTAATCATATGATCATTTTAACAATAAAGAAGAAATACATTGTTTTATGATAATGTTCAATTCTCTTACAAGATGGCAGCATCTGTTTGTGCAAAAGAAATTTGCATATTTACTTTGATGAGTGAATGTGTAACCTTTTTTCTTTTCATTATCTTCATTATTATAATTCTAAAATACTATTTTCTTTTTTCCAGTTAAAATATCCACTGGAAGTACATGTCCTGCTTATACAGTAGAATATAAATATGGAAAGCAGAATAAATATATTTATGACATTGATTGGATTCCCTGCTTGGAAGTTCAAGACTGTCCAGATTCTTACATGGAATGGAAAACAAAGAAGTTGACTGATGAAGAAAAATCAGACTGCAAAATTCTTGTGGTTCCTAAAAATTTGGCTGCTAGTGAGTTCTTTAAATTACATATAATCATACACACACACACACACACACACACACATATATATATATATATATATATATATATATATATATATCAGAGTAAGTGGGAAGACATGTTGAGACATTGTGAATATAGAAATCAACATTTCTTTCACCGATATGATATTGAGCTCTCTTCCTATATAAATATAGCACATTTTGAACAATAAAGTCATACACAAGCACACACACACACATATATATATATGATAATTTAATATAATATTCCTCAAATAATAACAATATAATATTATATAATATGATATTTCTCAAATAATTGTTCTGAAAAGTATATATTATTTATTTATGTATGCATGTATATATATATATATATATATATATATATATATATATATATATATATATATATATATATATATGGTGGATGTTGTCTCAGTTTCAAGTGTGACCACCTCTTGAGTTTCACATTTTCTCCTCTTTCCTTGCTTATTTCAAGTTGTATGCACCCGTAGATGACTTTTCAAGCCCATCAAACTGTGACAAGTTTTACCACAGACTGGACACTGTCGATCATTTGGTTTACATGAATGTTATTTTGCAGAACAGCAGGTTGGACATATTTGCGCAGATGGCTTTTGAGACCCACAAGTGAGCTTTCCACATATGTCACAGTTGATGTGATGACTTTGTGGAAATGGTGCTGGACCTTGTTCACCCTTACAAACTGATCATTTGAAAGCAGCATACTGAACACAACTATATTCAAAGGATTCTATACCATCATGAATCAGTTTGCGCCATCGATTTCTATCCATTGCCATTGTTTCCCATTGATTTACCAATGTGCTGGACTGCCACAGGCTAAATTTTGCAAAGTTCTGGATTGCCACATGCAAAATTTTACAAATTCCTTAAATTTTTTCTTAGGTTTTGATGCATTTCTTTTGCCTTTCCTCATTTCACTGTAAAACAGTTGCTTTGGCAGATGACTGTCATCCATTCGACTATGACCAGCATATTGAAGACAACTTTTCATAACCATGGATTTATTGATTAGTAGTCTAACTTTCTCTAATACTTCTGTATCTGAGATATGGGACTGTCATCTAATACAAAGCAACTGTCGCAGGCATCATTGATGGAAGTGCTCAAGAGCCCTTATTTGGTGCTTATACAGTGTCTACATTTCATTTGCATACAAGAGAATCATCAAAACATATGCTTTATAGACCATGACCTTTGTTTGCAGCTTGATTCCATGCTGGGGCCAAACACGTTTTTCAAGACCCGAAAAGGATACAGAAGCTCTTTCAATGCACAGAGATCTCTTTGTCAAGACTGCATTTCTCAGCAAGCATGCTGCCATGATACACTTTTGTCTAGCTTCTTCCCCTAAACATATATAGCTGGTTCTATGGAGGGCAATCCAGGTGCTGGGTTGTGCATAACAACTGCCTTTTTCAGATTGATCTCTAAGCCAAAAGATTTACATGCATGCACAAAACAGCTCATAAAACGTTGCATTTCATCTTCAGAATGAATAACGATATCACAACCATCCATGTAGAGCAGCTCCCTCACTAAACGGGACAAAACCTTTTGTGTGCCAACATTCTACACATACTGTATACCTTAACAGACATTCGATATCTGATGTATATACCATCAGGATTTTCATAGAGAGCAAGATAAATGGTAAAGAGCATGGGTGCAGAAATTTGACCCCATTATCAACAGGTATTTCTACCAAGAGAGTTCCGTTGAAACTAACTCTAACTTGCATCCCTTCATGAAGAAATCAAATCAAACCCACAAACTGCTAGAGACACCCCAACTTCAATAAAATCTTCCAAAGTGTTGATCTATTCATGGTATCAAACACTTTTGGCAAATCAATAAAACAGTGATATTGTGGAAGGTTCTGCTCTATGTATTTCTCTTGCAGTTGCCAAACACTGAAAATCATGTCTACTGTGCCATGACTTGTGTGAAAACCACACTTCTATGCTATTGACAATCATATCAATTAATCTATTCAAGATGATCCTCGAAAAGACTTTTCCAAGAATGGACAACAAAGATATGCCTCTAAAATTCCTGCAGTCTGACTTTGATCCTTTCTTATGCAGTATTACAAGTATTACATATCTCCAGTCTTTAGGTGCCTCACTCCCCCACACATCATGGATGATCTGCTTCAAAAGATCAATCATCTTGTTGCCACCATACTTAAGAATTTCTGCCAGTAAGCCATCCATTCCAGGTGCTTTGTTGTTTATTTGTTTCACAGAGACCTTTATTTCATACCAAGAATATATATATATATATATATATATATATATATATATATATTAAATTGTTACCTGATGATCCTGAGTCCTTTAAAAAGGATTTTGGTGAAATAAATTATTGTAATGGTACCTTAAAGCAGTCTGTTTTTCATTAAACATTATATATATATATATATACATAAATAAATAAAATATACTTTTCTGAAACTTTATTTGAGGAATATTATCTGATTCAAAGTATAATTAATTTGATTTTAAACAAATATTATTTACTTTAAGTTAAAAAATATCACAGAAATGAACTTTTTTTAACATAACAGTCGCTGTTTATTTAAGCTGTTGACATGTTTGACTGATTGATGTCATCTAATGTTCTTCCATGTAGTCTTTAGCTGTGGAAATTAATTGAATATAAAGTGAGTGCCTTTTATATATTATTTTTAAGTACTCAATCTTAAAAGTAGTCTTTGTAATCTAATGTTTTATTGAATTTTAGGTACTTTTTGGCTTTAAATTTACTATAGTTATCACTTTTATGTTTTGATAATGCCATGTATAGTCAACCATATAAATCTTCATCTTGTTCCTAAATTGGCCCTTAATTCCCAGTCTATTGTCAATGACAAAGTATCTGCAGTGGACCTTTTCTCTGTGTTAGGTTTGTAGGGAGACCACAGTTGTTTTCCCCTTTGCTTTAGCCCATGAAAGTTGTGGCCCCTTTTAGTGAGTAGAATTCTTCTCCCTTTTTTGTCTTTACTTCCGTTCTGGAAGGAACAACCTCTTTACCTTCCTGACCACCAGGGTGTCCACACACATGGAAACTGGTCAACATGTGTACGACCTAGCAAAACAAAATCATTCACTTATCGGGGGACGACCAAAGGCCATGAAATTGATATGTTATTTCTTTGTTCTAATTCTGTTTAACCTCCTCATTCCTTTGGGACAATATGGACAATTATTTGTTTTGGGACATGTATAAATCTTGTGTATGTATGTACGAAGGCTGCTTGCCATATTAAATGTTTTGTTGGTTACGCTCGCGTATTTCATCTTTTCATATTCGCACTCAGTGTTAGTGTATCAATGGCTACGCTAATGCTAATATTAGTATTGGTGTGCTACTGGAAGTCTAGAACGCGTTATTCTACTTAACACAGAATAGTCAGTAAACTCTGTGTGGCAGATACACCCCATATACTAATAGGTTTATTAACAGCTTTAAGAAACCTTATCACTCTTTTATCAGAATTTAAAGTATTATCACTGATGGCCATGCTAACTATCTCTACTATATCCTTTAAAATTTGGTCATATTGACTTCTGTACCAACCTTCCATTAATAGTGTTTCACAGCTACTTAGAATGTGTTTTAACATGCCTTGACATGTGCACGGTGGACATAAGGGTGATTCCATTTTGTACTATAACTGAAGGTTAAAAGAACTGGAAAGGAGATTGTATAAAAGTCTAAATTAGGAACCTTATGCTGATGTTGTTATGCCATATATCAGACCATTTGATCTTCCTATAAGTCATGGTTCTCGCATTTGGTTCATGCTCTTTGTTGGCTTAGTCTCGCTGTTTTTTCCAGCCCTTTCTCCTCTTCACCCTTGCATATTTCCTCTTCTATGAAAAGGTCCCTGTCTTTTTCTTTGGCCCTGTCCACCAGAATGGTAGGGAAATACCCTAAGCCCATGTATCTCATAACTAATAATGCTTTTTCTTGAGGTTCTTCTGCTAATAGCAATTATTTTTCTATTCTCCATTTCCTTCCTGAATAGACTTTGATGCCCACTCCAGCTACCTTTGGAGAACTTATACTGCATTGTTGTTCTAACTTTGGTGAATTTAAATTTCTCTACTAGGCTTCTGAAAGGAAGTTGGAGTGTGTTGGAATTGCTGTATAGGGCAGCACTGGTCAGACATTTGAGTAGACCTATCCACCTATGCAGTCATGAGTTGATCCTCTTTTCTAATCGTTCTATATGAAATGTTGTAAATTCATAGATGGACAATGGCCATAGGATTGTCAGAAGAATGGCATGCTGATAGATTCATGGATTAAAATGTCAAGGCAAACTGGACTTATCAACTCTCTTTAACCACATTTCTAGCTTATCCTTAGTTTTCTGGATCATAAAGAGATTGACCAACGCATTTTCCTAGACTCTTTATGAGCTTTTCTTTAATTGCTGGAATGTATTCCCTGGATAATCTGAACCACTCCTTCTCTGAGAACTTGACTTTTTTTTTTAAATTTTCATTCAAGCTCATGTAATTAACTTTTTAATCCCCTTTAGTAGCCATCTTACACCAATAGTAGACATTAGTTGTTATTGTCATGTCGTCCATATAAGCTCTTATCGGAGACTGCCTTAGTGCAAATCTAGTGACCGAGCCTCTGCATTCTACTTCTGTAGCTTTAATTATCACATTCATAGCTAGGCAAAATAAGGTACCAGAGATTGTACATCCAGTTATAATACCCCTTTCCAATTTATACAATCCCGACACAGTATTCTTTGATAGCATTCTCATTTGAAAATTGCTATAATAGTCCAAAATGAGCACAGTGATTTTATTAGAGACATGATGGTACACTATTTACATTATTCAGACTATTGTCCTCATCTTTGTCGTCATATTTATTACAACGTTTCAGTTGTTGTATGCTCCGGCCTTCTTCAGGTGGTTGGAATGTCAAACTGAACCCTTTATTTTGCTCACTGGGATAGACTGTTCTAGTTCCATGTGCCATGTTTAATGGATGTCAGTGATCAGTTATCTTCTGTTAATTCCCCTCTCCATGCTCTCCACTGCCTTAACCAGGTATTGAACTCACACTCTTTGGGTCCTGTCACTGGATCTAACCACCTGAAGAAGGCCGGAGCATACAATGGCCGAAACATTGTAATAAATATGGCGACAAAGAAGAGGACAATAGTCTGAATAATGTAAATAGTGTACATAATACCTCATCTCAGAAATATAGACAGACCATTCATTCTTACATGAAACAAAAATATTGATAATACATGAATTGTCCTTTTCTGATTTTTCTCCCTTTTTTAACAAAAATATATAAAAAAAATCTCAGAAATATAGACAGATACTGAAGGGCCGAACGTAATAAATATGGCAACAAAGATTATGGTAATAGTCCGAATAATGTAAATAGTGTACATAATACCTCATCTTAGAAATATAGACAGATACAGACATGATGGTGTTGGAGTGCTTCTTCCACTAGTTTATATAGGATTGAACCATAGGTATTTTTAAGGCCCTTCCACAAGATGGCTATATCACCCCTGTTTGGTTTTGCATCTTTTAACAACTGCAAGACAACCGCTATACATACTGGTATGCCTAGTACTCCTCCAGATGTATCAATGTAATCATTTTTTAAAAGAAAAGATGCTAAAAATATTTTACTGGCAGTGTTCAAGAGAGCAATGCATCTGAATTGGTTTATCTTTCTGGTTGCTTCCTCTTTAGGGATCCAAATACCTTCAGAGTGCCTCCATTGTTCTGTTATTTTCCCTCCCCTCCAAATTGCCTTCAGTAACTTCAGATACATCTGAATTATTTTTAACTTTCTGGTTCCTTCCTCTTTAGGGATCTGAATACCTTCAGAGTGCCACCATTGTTATGTTATTTTCCCTCTGCACCACTAACTTCAGTAACTTCCATAACATGAATAGAAGTTTTGGGTAGCATTTATAAACTATTTAAGGCACTCCATTTGAAGCCAGTGTAGAGGATGATCTGATTGCTTTCTTGATTGCATGACTCTCAAGTCAAAAGCTGTTGATAGTGCATTAGGTTTTATCAGGAACATATTTTCTACAAGTTCCAGTTGTCTATGTGGATCATTCAGAGTTTCTTCAAGAAATGCATTTATTTCCTTAGGAGTACGCTCCAGGTGTCCATTTTGATTTTCACCTAACAGCTTCTTTGAATTTGAATGGATTTGAGTTGGAAGCCATCTGTTTTATTGCCCTTTCCATCCTATGTTGTCTGTGCCATTCTGCTCTATACAAGGATCTCATTTTTGAATGAATGAGGTCTCTGCACTTCTGTAGGTTTTGTCTTTCTTCAGGTTTTATGATTTTATATTGTTCCCAAAGAGATTTAAACTTTTTTGTTTAATTTTTATTTCTCTTCTGTTTTCCTTGCTAATAACCAGTTTTTTCCATTCCTCATATCTGTATTTATCCACTGCGTAACTGATGATGGTTTTAACATTGTCATTAGACATTTATCCACTAAACCTCTTGGTGTTATTTCAAGGATCTTGTCAATGTCTACATTGAATTCATGTTGAGTGTGTTTCTCACTGTCCAGTGGACATTTAATCTTCCTTCAAAATGCTGTACCAGGTGCCTCTTGAACCTCTGCTTCAAGGGAGAAACTCCTGCATGCTGTTGTTGGCTTGATTCCTCCTGACATCTCATTTTCATCCTGATGGATTTTTAGGCCATACATATTCTTACACATTTTCCGACATGGGCATATCAATCTCATCGTCCATAAATCCATATACTGGTTTGTTTCCATTTTGCCCATCGTAGTAGGGATTTCATGCTCCACTCACTCTCAGGAACATCTGGGGGGTTTTTATTCATATATGTTTCTGTAGCATTTATAGTATGTGTAAGTCAAGTTGCTAGCCCAGGTTTACTCTTTTTTATGGTCCCTCCTCATCATCAATTGGCTTTCCAATTTGTCAACTAGTCTATTCCTGGGTCATCATCTGGTCTATTCTCAGATGTCACTGTTTGGGCAGAAAAAAGTTCATTTTGAATATACGCTCATAGATAAGGCACTGGAAAGGGTCATCAGTAATATAAATTGACTTGGCTCATCGGGGAATTTCAGGGCTTTCAACATCATACACCCCATCACCAAGATGACCCTAATCATTGAAGATCAAGCCCTGACCCCCACTTCACTTTTTGATGCATTCGTTACACACACACACACATCCTGCCTTTTATATATATATATATATATATATATATATATATATATATATATATATAAAATAGGTAGGCTAGTTAATAAAACAAGAACAAACGAAAAGGTAGCAATATTAAATATTAATTATTAACTACATGACAGAAATGAAGCACAGAAAGAAAGGTTTTATGTCTGGAATTTTCAGACTGATTCCTTGCTGTGCAAAACTTTTTATGAAAATAAACTTAAATTTAAAATTTTGATCTGTGTAGAAATGTTAGGCCAGTTTATTATTAGTAGTAGGGGGAGAGGAGGAGTAAGATTGTAAACATAGATGAAGAGAGTTATGAGTTGCAGAGGGAGAGGGGGAAAGATGTCTTGCGTGTATCCAGTTGTAGCTGGAAAATGTTCGACAAAGTTGTCAATTTCAGGAAGACGGCCTGTAGTTAGAGCAACATCTGATGGGGGATATATAATAATAAAATATTATTAAATGAAATAAAAAGAAAAATTTTTGGATAAAAATTTGGAAATCTATTGTTGAAAAAAGGTGAGGCAAAGAAAATAAAATAATGAAAAAAAACAGATAGGAAAAAATTATACATATATAGATGCACATGTGTATATAAGTGATCATAACAGTGTGTAAATATATATATATACATTATATATATATATATATATATATATATATATATATATATATATATATATATATATAATTTATGGGATGAAGCCTCTATCTTCAAGTCTCCAAAAATGCAGTTTGGTGCATTAAAGAAGCATCAGAGAAGGAATATCTGTGATCGTAGAATCTCTGTTTCCAAATTTCAACAAAGATAATGATGTATACTTTTTATAATTAATATTTTCCTTTGGAAAGATGGTAGTTTGGTATACAACATTTTTGAAATTACAAATACCTCCAACTGAGCAGTTGGCTTTGGTTCTACATTTGCAAGAGGGCTTGTTATCTGGTATGTTGCAGTCATAAAATGATTTTAATATTTTATTGTTATGTGAGTCAATAATATTATATATGTTGTTTGTGCAGGAATAAGTAATTTTTAGAGTTTTTCTATTAAACATTTTTTGTAGTGGGTTGTTGTGATTAAAATGTTTATTGATTAAAGTCGGAAAATATCTGCCAATATTTACATTAAATGCTTTATAGAAATGAAGGTTAAAACATATTATTTTTATTTTTCCGTTTTTGGATCCATTAGTTTTATTGTCTTTCAATGATTCCTGGTAAAATAATTTTTGTTTGAAGTCACTGTTAATGAGGGCTATGTTATAAGTTATTTTATCCTCATTGAAGTGTTTTATGTTAGAAGATAACCTATTAATTCTAGTGTTTACACTGTTAGGAATTTGTCTAATTATTGAATTTGGATGATTGGAGTTAACATTAATATAAATAGGAGTTTGATTGTCTTTGTGAAATGGCTTAAATGTATTGTTAGAAAGGTTGAAAGTGATATTTAAGATATTTTAAGGTTAGATGAGATTTCAATCTTAAAACCAAGGGATTTGAAATCCCTTATAACCTTCTTCTATATGCTAGAAGATAGTGAACCATTACTATCTAGGATGAAAATAAGTCCATCATCTCTGTAAGAACCAACCTGTTTAGAATCAATAATCCTACTATGAATGTCTAATATATAGATGCCCACTAAATCAGGTATTTGAGAGGTGTCATAGGTGCCCATAGGAATGTCAAAATTATCATTATGACTTTTAATTCAAGTGTAATTATTATTTATCAATAATGTTTTTCTGTAAGCTAGGATAATTCTGAATTTATCATCTGTAATATCTATATAGTTTTTAACAAAATTTAAACTTCTTAATAAGAGATCTTTGGAAATGGCCTTATTTTTATTCTTAATACTATGGAACCACTTTATAGTATCCAATTATTATAAGAGGTTATAAGAGATTTCTTGTATGGTGTAGATTATTCTTTTAATTATAATGTTTTGAAATTAAACCTAGTTCAGTTCTGGAAGGATTAATCAATTGTGCATGTAGGTTATTATCAAAATTGCGTTTGTGGTCTTTAAATAGCAAATATGCATTTTCATATGGATTTTCCCTATTCTTTCTTTAATATCAAATTTATTAGCAAAATTAGCAGCATCCTTGTTAATTAAAGAAATAGTATTATTGTTGTCTAGTTCATAAGTATTAGTGATTTTATTGAGAAGGAGTTTGTGATAGTTAAAGGGGTTCATTTTATAAATATTTCTCGATTTGTCAGCTTTGATCCACACATTTTTAGAGTCTTTGATAGTTTTAATGTCTTTGTTCTCTCACAGACGCGCCGTCGCCTCTCTCTGTCTTTGCTACAAATACTTTCATGGTAATTGCTCCGATGAGCTGCTTTCACTGGTCCCAAGACTCCATGAATATAAGCACCCTATGAGGCTGGCATCCCGCTCCCACCCTTACACTGTAGAAACTTCTAAATGTAGCCGTCTCTTCTACTCCAATAGCTTCATACCTCGCACCTCTCGCCTGTGGAACACCCTTCCCAATTACTGTTTCCCTGAGAGCTATAATCTCCAACTATTCAAATGTAATGTCAATCAACACCTCCAGTTACCTTGATCTAACCACTATCCTTCTCCTCATCCTTTCTTCTATCTCTCCTATCTGCTATCGCTCCAAATCTTCTGCAACCCCCTGCGTCCTAGTGGCTTCACGCCTTGCTCAAGGTGTAATGCTTAAAAAAAAAAAAAAAAAAGTTATACTGGAATTGGTTAGTTTTCTGATGCTAATTTTTTAAATTAAGTTTAACATGTCAGCTTCAAAACGATCTCAGAGTTTATTATGCGGTGGAGTATTTTAAGATTTTAGATTATATTTTTCCTTTTTGCAACCTAGTGCATCTGAGGGGTTTAAGTAAAAATATGTTTTCCATCATAATCTTTTTATAAGGTATATTATTTTATCTGTGAATGATAGAGTGAAAGAATGTAAAGATGGGTCGGGAATGTTTTTCAGGGAATATTCCTGAGCAAGTTTATCCATTTAATTGGTATAATCCATAGTTAATAAGGTATAATCCATAGTTAATAAGGTAATCCAAAATGAAATATTCCAGAGAGAGCTCAACTTATGAAGCAATTATAAATTATAAATATATATATATATATATATATATATATATATATATATATATGTATATATATATATATATATTTATTTATTAAAGACATTTTATTATGTTTAACGTTGTTATTTTATAGATACAAGTATTTAAGCAAATGCTCTGTTTATGATAAACAGTATTAAATAACATTTACCGGCCTGAATGTCCGAGAAATTTTCATAGAAAATATTCGTTCTTTGACAGGATTCGAACCTGCATCCTATACGGAACCGTCATATACGCTGACGTGCCTTACCGCTAGGCTACAAAGAAGCGTTCAGTAGACAAGGTCGAATTTACTGCTTATAAACTCCAATTTTCCATGAATCTCGTACATTCATAACTGCTCTGGCGTATCGAATGTAAACAAATGACGTCATATATTAAGAAATGGACAAGGTCCGACAATTTATTTATTTATTAAAGACATTTTATTATGTTTAACGTTGTTATTTTATAGATACAAGTATTTAAGCAAATGCTCTGTTTAATGATAAACAGTATTAAATAAATAAATTGCCTGAATGTCCGATATTTTTAATATAAAATATTCATTTGTTTACATTCGATACAGCCAGAGAACCGTATGAATGTACGTGATTCATGGAAACCACAGTAAATTGAATTTACTACTTATAAACTCTTCTTTGTAGCCTAGAGGTAAGGCACCTCAGCGTATATGATGGTTCCGTATAGGATGCAGGTTCGAATCCTGTCAAAGAACGAATATTTTCTATGAAAATTTTTTGGGACATTCAGGCCGGTAAATGTTATTTAATACTGTTTATCATAAACAGAGCATTTGCTTAAATACTTGTATCTATAAAATAACAACGTTAAACATAATAAAATGTCTTTAATAAATAAATAAATTGTCGGACCTTGTCCATTTCTTAATATATATATATATATATATATTAATAATAACAATAATAAAGAAGTGAATGGTCAGAGTTGAATTAGACCAGGATACAGAAGTATTAAAAGAGTGCATAATAAACATATAAGAAAAATAAAAAAATTTAACATGTATTGCTTTTAAGTATAGAAAATTAGGAGATCAGCCAATTCTACTACTTTGGTTTCAACCTTTCAGTATCTTCAGATGATTTTGGTCAATTAACCAAAGTAGCAAATTGCCTGATACCTGACACACAAACACACACACACACACACACACACACACACACACACACACATATATATATATATATATATATATATATATATATATATATATATATATAAAGAATACATTGGTGCCTTCTTAAATAAACAAAATAAAAAAATTCACACAGTAAAACCCAAGTATCTAAATTTTTATTCCTTTTTGACTATATTTCTGGCCATTTTTCTGGTTTCCAGTAAAAATTTAAATACAATTGTGTTAATGTACATGTTATAAAATGGAGTAATTTATTCTGTAATGTTACAAGTCATATCACAGAGGGAAGTTACACACATGTTGTGTTTCTGATGATTCTTCAACGAAAAGATTGAATATATCTTTTGGCAAGATGTCCATATTTGCGGCAGGAACAATTTTTGTTGCATGCTGGGAGTACTTTTATTATTTATATTTTTTATTTAATTTAAATATTATTGTTTTATTTTATTTATAATTTTCATTATTATTATTATTTCATATTTTATTTTTGTTTATTTATAATAATAATCATATCCCTGCTATATATAGAAAAACATCAAATTATTTGTGATTTGATCACGAAAAGCATCTTCAGAATTATTTATATATACCTATTAAAGAATGGAAATAAACAATATGGGAAGGAATCTGAGTTTTCTCCCTTACATTAGAGAGTTCCACATTGTCATTAAAACAGATAGTGTGGTACCTTATGCATCAGGACTTTCTGAACTTTCTATGATCTTGTCATAATACATCATAATGGTTGATACTCAAGTAATTAGTCACATGGACTGAATATAGACAATCCCCTGTTCTTGTCTCAGGGAAGACTATTTAATATTTCTGTTATTCAGTAATTTAAATTAGACTCCCACTACATCTACGATGATTAATTTCTAATGAATCATGAAATAGATTCAATGTTTTACTCACATTTTATTGCTGAAAAAATCTAAAATTCAAAATCAGTTATCATTTTTTTGTTTTGTACATAATGAAAATTTTTGGTTTGTTTTATAATTATCATGTTTTTTTTGTTTTATAGGCAAGGATCATTTTGCAATAAAATCCAAATCTAAATATTTCTTTCTTTTTTTATCCAGATGATGAAAATTTTGAATTATGGCGGCTAAGTTATTCCACATTTGAGAAGAAAATAATCCGTGACAAGTGCAAACCAGATGATCGACGTGTCATACGAGTTTTAAAGAATATATTGACATGTGAAAATGATCACAAGAGTAAAATTGGTTCTTATCATATAACAAACCATTGCTTACACATGTTTGAAAAAATTAGTCATCAGCGACCAGAACTTCAAGAATATATGCTTCATGCTATAAATTCTTTTATCGATCGTCTACAGTCAAGAGATCTTCCATATTTCTTCATTTCATCTATCAACCTTTTGCAGAATATTGATGAAAACGAATGCAAAAGAATTATTCAGAAGATGAAAAAGTATAGAGACAAATGGACAGATAAATAAAAATTGAATGGCATTAGTAGTCAATTCTGATATTCTATTCTTGTCTCTGTGTATGTGTATTCCAGATGCTAGAGCTTAAATGACACATAATAGCCCAACAAATTTAGGGGCATATTGTACCTTGAACCCCTGCCAAGTGCAGTGCCAAATTTCAGTAAAATTAGACTACAACTTCTTGAGCTAGGGTTGTATTGAATAGAAAATTCAGTGTTTGTTTTTAATACACAATCTTATATCAGTCTGTGTATTGAAACAAACACTTGCATAATTTATTTCATTTATTATGTATTTGAAAAATACTAAACATGTATAATACATTATTTAGAAATTTAAGATAGAGTATATCTGTAAAAGAACAATATGAATAAAATGATAAAATATTTTACCAGAACTTTGACCTTGTAAATGTCACACTTAGTAAAAAAAGAAACATCTTACTTACAAGGAAAATTCTCAAAAGCATTGCTATCAAATCTTATCAAAATATAAATCTCCTTTTCTCAAAGAATTACTACTATCCCAATACATGACCACAAAAATACTAAAAAATTAAAAGAAAATGGTTCAATCCATAAGCTCATGTTATTCAAAACATATAACATATAAATTAATCCCAATCCCAAATAATTTAAATACAAATTTACATGTATCTATGCATGAATAAAAGAAACCTTTAAAAACTTTTTACTCACTTTAATTTATTAGGCATTATTTTGTATTTCCTTTGTCTGTGATCTTACCTGACTTTCCACTAACCTGATGAATATTCAATAGCACCCCCCCATACCAATAACATTTTTGCTCTTGTATATAAATACTTGACACAAAATAAAATCCTTTGCCTTGAAAAAGTCCCTTAGAGGACAAAATGCATCAGCTAAGATAAGTTTTCTTTTCATTTTTATTCATAATACATTATAACAACATTATTAAATAAATTTATTCTTTATTATTTTATTTATTGGTTTTATTTCATTTTTCCAAAATCTAAACAAAAAACTAAATTTGGCCTCCAATATATGCCAATGCCACTGAGCTGAGCTGAATTATTTCTCTAAAATGATGACTGCCATTAATTTTCAAAATCAATCAGAAAACATCATTTTTTTTTCCCCCCAAACATTAGCATGTTCTGCCTACCATAATATTATTTCTGAAAATTACAAATTCCAATGTCAAGGTGATTCTGACTATGTAGGTAGAATGAATCAAAGTGATGAGGCACAAATTAACTAATGTATTCCAGCCAACATTTGCAAAGGAAAGATGAACAATTTACATAGGTTTATTAATGTATCAGGTTCAGTGAATATTTGATTAAAAAACAGCAGTATGCTTGGTTTTATAGCTCAGACATGTTGTCAGTATTAAGTAACTTTTGGCTAGATGGAACTGCAAAAATGTAAGTCAAAGTACTTGTCTGTAGCATCATCACTATCATTGCCTACCATGACCAGGGAACACATTTTACATTGAAAACGTTTAAGTAATTTTTTTGCATTTTCTCTAATAAAGAAGAAGATGGTAAAGGAAATTTCTCCAGAACTAATTGGTATGCTTATTGAGACAAATAGCACAACACTAAGGCATGATATATTAGTTCTGCAGAAAATGAAGGATGACCTCTTGGTTGGTAATGTTGTCTTTTTTGCAATTCTTTTAGAATTGAGTACAGTTGTTCTTCCATCACATTTTTTATGTAGTTTGGAGAATTTTCTAACATGCTAAATCTTGTGAGTTTAGCATTATGTCCATGTATAAACCACTGTGGTAACAGTATAGGTGATCCATTACACTTGGGCTGGATGTGAAGGTTTTGATCAATGTGAATACATTCTTTTATCAATGAAAAATGTGTTTCAGGATCAAAGACTATTCTATAAATTAGAATAGAATCTTCCTTTTTTAATGCAAAATTGTTAGGACAACACTACTTCTAATTGAGTAAACTTTTAGTGTTGAAAACACGTCTAGGAAATAATGTTTGATAAATTCTATATAATTGTATGTTGTGAATTTATGTTCTAAGAATTCAATTTTTACAGTTACTGCCATTTTACATTAGTAATAGTCTAAGCGACAATTCACATTTTTTTGTTTACATTACATTGGCTTTTTAGAATTCATCTTGTTATGTGACAGATCTGGTCGTATAATACTAGTTGGCCATGATCCAGCTCACTCAAATCTGGAATCTTAAACCTGGCTTCTCTAGAAACAGAAGAATCTCCATATTATATGTAAAACCCTATCTTTTCATTTCCCTTTCACTCTACTGGTTTTGTTGATATGTTTTATATTTTCTCTGCATGAAACATGTGTAAATATGTATATATGATTTTATGTATATCTTAGTGATATAAAATTCTCTCTGAGAGCAAAATATGTTTGTCATTCCTTTTAGCCATTCTCTTCCATCTTTGAAAGACAGTGTTGTTATATCATGAATATAATAATGCCAATAATAGGGGAAATACCAAGGGTATAGTAATGGCGATCTACATGTTCATTGTCTAGAGATTAACATTCAGACTCCATTGTCAGCAGTGACACTTTTCATTCATATATGACAATAAAGAAGACAGATTTCCTAAAGGAAATCACCATTACTGTTGTAATTATTTTTTGAGCTGATTAAACGAGTAACACAAGATTTGAATTACTCATTATTAACATTATATTCCTTAATTCATAAATTACGCTTGGCCAAGTGTGAGTGTGAGTGGCCACTCATTTAAAACATGGACTTGTCTGCAAAGTCTAAGAGAGCACCATCATCCTCCCTAGGTTGGGTGTTTGTATAACTTTCTGTAATACAATTCTTTTCCATGCTTGCAACTAACATGCAGCTGTGATGTCATGTGATTCTGCAGTCAGTGACCTGGTCACCACCTCAGATTAAGACGACACCTGGCTCCATTCATGGTATGGTCTGATTTGATATTGACTGCAAATTCTATTCTGGTATAATCTTGTATGAAATACACTTCACTGTCAAAGAAAATAATGCAAATACACTACCAATAAATACAGCTAAAATTATTTAAATAGATACCAATATATAAGGGTTAAACAATTTTAAAAAATACCAGGTGACAAAAACCTTTATATGGCCTATAAGCACGCAGAAATGATTATACAGATATAGTTAAATGCAAAACCCTTTAGTGGCTAAAGAGTGAAAGGCTAAAAGCAGAGACAGAGGCATTTATAATGGCTGCACTGGATCAAAATCTGTTAACAAGAAATTACAAGGTATAGGGGAAAAGGCCCAGATATAATATGTAGATAATGTGAACATGTTGAGATGATTAACCAATCTTGACATCAAAGGAATAGAAAGATTGATATGATAAGATTAGTTTATCATAGAGGAAGTTATGTCTGTATTACAGTGCACTACATGCTGAAAATTGTATGAAAATCATCCTGAAACAGTCATAGGAAGCTACGTGGTCACTGTTCTTTGGATTTTTGCCATTCATACAGATAGGCTTATAAAAATGAATAGACCTGACATTATAATAAAAGAGGACAACCAAAACATACAGTCGCATAGATATAGTAGTAATAATCAGACAGAAATATATAGTGCTGTTCGATAAAAGTGACTCACCTGATTTTTGTAATTAAAATTTTTTTGCATATTGTTTTTGGGGTCAAACTAATTTTTAATCTTATTAATATAAAGACCCCTTCCTCACCACATTGTAAAAATGTAATTAGATATAAATGTGATTTAGGGAAAAACTATGTGCAAAAAAAAAGTGACTCACTTATTTCGTGCAACTAGTAATCAATAGAAACATAACCGAACAGCTTTAAATAAAGAATAATAGAGGTATAATTTATTGATAATACGTAATACAGTTCGAAATATTTAATAACCTATAATAATAAATAATATATAATAATCTATTTTGAATAACCTTTTCAACCCATTTTGGCATTGATTTGATTAGGTTCTAGCAAATCTGATCTCCAAGCATTGAATTCCATTCGGATATGAAATTCACAATCAAATCCTCTTTGTTGCTCAACTGCATTCTCGAGAGCCTGTACTTTATAATGCTCCATAAGTTTTCTATTGGGTTGAGGCCAGGAGATTGGGGCAGCCATGTCATAACACTCACCTGCTTCTCACCAAAGTATTCCTTCATCAATTTTGATTTGTGACAGGGAGCATTATCCTGCATAAAAATGAGCTTGGTGGGTTCAATTTGCACCCTTTCAGCAGAAGGGAGCAGACAAGACTCTAAAATTCTCTTGTACTGCTTGCTCCTGAGGGTCTTTTCAATAGGTTTTAAGAAATCAGTTCCATGAAAAGGAAAGCATCCCCAGAACATTATACTGAACGGATGCTTGGCAGTACTTACTGCTAAATTAACCGAAGCTTTCAAGGCTTCTTCTTCGGATTTTAGATCGCTTATCCTTTGGATTTAGCTCAACTTTCGTTTCATCGGAGAAGAGAACATTTAGTAAAAATAAATCAGGTGAGTCACTTTTATCGAACATCACTGTATGTTAAAGACAATGACAAAATAAGTATTAGGAACTTAAAACGGGGTGAGTTAGGGGCGAGTGTGGTACATTAGGTCAAGTGGACCCGACCTAAAAAAAATGACACTGTGTAGAAATGAATCATCTACTCTGAAGAGGATTATCAATATCAGGAAAATATGAATGCTGTATATGTGTGCAAGTGACATTTGACATCAGAATTTGTGCAGGTAGAATACATTAATTTATTATTTAGCCTTACCCTAGGTATCTGGTAATGAATCAGTAAAGGATTCTACTAATTAGACAAGATGACAACAACAACAATAATAATAATTTAGAGTAATGAAGTCAAGTCCCTGTATCATAGAATCGTAGGGTGGGGGGCACTAGACTCTTCCATCTGGCCAACCACTTAACATCAAAATTTGTTCAGGTAGTATGCATATATTTATTAGTCTTACCGTAGGTCTCCGGGAATGACTCAGTGAAGGATTGTCCTAATCGGAAACAATAAGAGCAGCAGCAGCAGAAGAAGAAGAAGGAGGAGGAAGGGGGAGAAGAAGAGGGGGAAGAGGAGAGGGAAGAAGAAGAAGAAGGAAACTTTGAAGCAAATATCATACATAATAGTGTGAATGCAAAATGTAGGTGTTGTAAAAAATGTCAGGAAACCACAGACCATCTAATCTCAGGATACTCTGTACTTGTGCCAAATGAGTATAAAAGTGGTTAGAATGTTCACTTTCTGGACATGAGACCCAGGTTCAAATCTCCCCATGGTTGATTTGTCAGGAAGGAAACTTGTTGATGTTATCGTTCTGTAAAGGTTAAAACGGGTTGATCCAAGACTTGTTAGTGAAATTGTGGAGCTGTTGGTGGCTGTTCTAGCGCAAAGTCACAAGTCATTGTGACCGAGAGTTTGAGTGTGCTGGCCTTGATAACACGCTCTCACCCAGAAACTATAACTCAGGTCTGTTCAGCATAGTTGCAGTATAAACCACAGGTGGGCTCTGTGGGTGTTGAACAAATACAAAATCCGCCTGAACAGGTGTCTGCAATAGGGATTAGCTAGCTGCCCTAGACAGCGGTGGCCAGCCATAATAATAAGACACCATCTTTACAGAAAGACAGGAAGATTAAAGTAAATCGGCCGGATATAATTATCAAAAACCGAAATAAAAAACTTGATATGCCTTGCCCAGCGGATTGTAAGATGAGTAATAATACCAGTCATAATAAATGCGCTTGGTATGTTAAAAAAAAATAAGAAAGAACACAACACATTGAAAAAATTCCTGGAAATCCCAATTTAATAGAAATACAAAAAAATGTCTCGAAGAGTACAGCCCACGCACTAAGAACTTTGTTCATGTAAAGCTAGTAATGTTATGGGAAATAGAAAAACGAATCATGAAACGTAGCTATAACAACACACCACTACCTGCCTTTGGTCTTCCCGCAGAATTGGTAGGTAATGTGACCATAGCAGAAATCAAATAATAATAATAATGTTTAATATTCTTTGGGATTTTATCATTCATATTGATCGACATATAAAAGCTAACAGACCAGACAAATCAAAAAGACACAAAATCACAAACAAGAAAATTAAAAATAATCCTGTTAACCCCTGTTTTGAGGTGCACTGTCGGAAATGGTCATTTAATCAGGAGAGGATTATCAATATAAAGAAAGCATAATAAACACTATATATGTTAAGCATTATGTAGTACCACTGACCATCTGAACACCTTGACCTGGAGGAAGTAAACCTAATAGGAGGCCCCGAACAATCAATTGTGACCCTCGCTATCTTATCCAAATTTATTTATTTTCTATCTATATTTATGCGTGTTACAAATTAAACTAAACTCAACTATTAAAAGATAACGAGTTTATTTTACTTTGTCTTTTAGCATCCCGCTACCACTTTTTATCAACATCAATTTTTGTATAAATCTGTGCAAAAAGCGGATCACAGAGCTTATTCAACTTCAAATATATTTTCAGAAAATCTCAACTTCTGATTGGTCACTTAATATTTAAATCATGTCCGAATAACATCGACCTAGTTGTTGACCTGACCAAAAAAATAATTCCGCTAAAATCTGTCAATGCCATTTCGAGCCTACCACGTGATTAAATTAATTATAAATACCTGACACGAATTCGTTCTCTTCCTCTTCCTTGATTTCTCTTGCTACAAAATGTAATTGTAAAAAAGAAATCGCGTCTCGACCCTTTGCGGACGGACCCTATGAAAGCATATTCACACACGCACACATACACCTACGTACGAAAATTTCCAAACTACATTACAGACATACGAAACCTTTCAAACCTCATTACGAACATTACAAACTTAATGACAAGCAACAGAAACTTAATTACAAACTTTTATGATGTTGACACCCACACAAAAGTAATAGTCGTCACAAGAGACACTCTCTCTTACAGTCTATCCCAAGTTCTACCTATATATAGTGGTATGGTAGGGCACCTCGAGACGGTGTAATGGTTAGAAAGCTTGACTCATGAGATCAATTACGACTGAGTAGTGAGTTCGATCCTCACTGGTTACCTCCTAATTTCGGCCTTGTGCACATCTAAGCTACGCTTGGAAAATCACTATATGGTGATATGGTCATGCTAATTAGTATTAGCCTAACCAATCCCACTACATCTCCCGGAACCTTTTAGGTTTAACTCCCTGAGTTGACCTATTGCTTCTCCTACATACCCCCCCTTTCACTGGTTTCAAGAGGATTTCTCATTACAGGAGATCTCGACCTAATTCTTTCTTCTTCAATCTCTACTGTTTCGTTCTCTGATTCCTCAGAAAACCCTTGAGAACTCATTGTCACTTCTGATTTATTATCTTATTCTTCTCTATCCTCACTTACCTCCTCAGTATCTTCAGTTTCTGAGTCTTCATAGTTGGTCAGCATGCGCCAATAGACCTCTACCATTCTTGGAAACCAACGCTGTATTCTGCACCTTCTGCATTACAAATCTTACTTTTTCTGGCCCCACTTCTCCGTTTCTCTTGTACCATATCTTCTCATTCGTTGAGCATGACATTGTTAATAGTGCTCTAATTTGTCTTCCCATTAACGCGGATGGACTTTGTAATCTGGCATCAGGTATTGTCCGATAACATAATAACAATCTTGGTAGAAAATTTTTGATTCTTTCATGCTGTGGGGAGAACGCTTTAAATCACATTTTAATGGTTTGCATCATTCGCAGCGCTATTCCATTTGATTGCGGATGATAAGGACGGGTTTTATACGGTATGCATCCAATGTTTCTTAACCATGAACACAAGATTTCATTGTAAAACTCTGGAGCATTATCTGTTACCAATGTCCTTGGTATGCCATTCCTGGCAAAGACTATTCGTAAAATTTATTGCACAGTATCTGATTTTCTATCCTGAACCCTAAAAACTTCGGGCCATGCTGAAAATGCATCCACCAATATCAGACACAATTTTATACCATCCACATGTGCATGGTCCATGTGAACCCTGGACCATGGTTCAGTTTCCTTTGGCCACGAATCTATCTTGTTCTGTCGAAAAAATTTTATCTCCGCACATTTAGGACATTTATTCACGTACGTCTCCACATCACGAGTGTGACCAGGCCATCAGGCTTCAAATTTTACACGTTTTTGTGTAGCAGCTATTCCACAATGCACATCATCATGCACGCTTTTGATTACCTGTCTTCTACAATTTTCTGGTGGTACCACCAGATCTCGATTGCAAATTACGCCATTTTCTATTGTCAATTTATATCTGATCTTTGTACAGTCTTTCAACTACTCCATTTGTTGTTCTTTATTCTCTCTATGATCCTATTCAATAATGGATCTTGTAGAGTCTCCATCACGAGTCTATTAATGGGCAATACTTCAGTCACCACCCAATGTAAAATTTCATCTTCCACTTTCTCAATTTTCACGTGTTATCCCTCCTCAAACTGTAGCAGTGATAGTGCATCTACGTGTGGGATCGCGTTTCCTTTCGCATATTCTATTTCATAGTCAAAGGCAATCAACTTCAATGCCCATCTTAGTATTCTTCACGATGTGACCTTTGGCAATTCTTTTCTGGGATGGAATATAAATTCTAGAGGTTTATGATCCGACCTGAGCAAAAACTTTTTCCCTCACAAAAATTCTCTTGCTCGCGTCATGCTCGATACTATAGCCAATGCTTCCTTTTCGATATTTGAATAGTTCTTTTTGGCTGGCGTTAACTTCCATCACCAGCGTTCCTTCCCGTGACAAAATTGCTGATACAGACTGTCCACGCGCGTCTGTTGCTAACGTAACTTCCTTTTTATGGTCAAAAATCTCGACAACCAGTTTCTTCGATAATGCTAACTTCAATTTAGCTTTTTGGTGAATATTAATCCACTGAAACTCCTTTTTTTTTTTTTCTTTTTTTTTTTTTTTTAGTAATTCAGCAAATGGCTCAGTTCTTTCTGAATATTTTGATAAGAACTTTCTGTAAGTTAGCAAATCCAAGAAATAATTTCTGTATCAACTTTGAGTCCGGTGAAGTACCCTCCTCTGAAATTTGGTATCCCCAAAACGTTAATTTTTTGCACTTGGATATACATTTATCCTCGTTTAAAGTCATTCCTGTATTTCTGATTATACTCATTACCATTTTAAATTTCTGTTTTAATTCTTCTTCAGTACGGGCGCCCTGGTATATTATTATATTTTTTACTTTTTCTTCTAGTAGATTTTCCATGGCTTTCTGAACAATCGAACTGGCTGTCTTAATCCCCTTGGTAAGCGAGTCCACATCAATAAGCCTATGGGCGAGTTTATTGTCGTAACTTCTTTGAATTCGTCGTCTATTTGGATTTGGTGGTGTGCATTCTTTAAATTGATTTTAGCAAAATATTTCATTCCTGCAAAGGAATGCAATATGTTTTCTACATTTGGAATAGGATATGAACCTGAACAAATTTTGTGATTCACACCTATCTTGTAATCACCACACACCCTAACATCACCATTAGGTTTCCTTGTGACGACAATAGGGGACGTCCATTTACTGCCTCCTGGGTCAACATGTTGAAGTATTTTTTTCTTCTACCATTTTGTTCAGCTTCTCAATCACCATCGGTTTTATATGTCTGGGAAGCCTATGATTTTGAAAATATGATGGTGTAACATTTCTTTTTAGCTTAATGCTTACTTTATAATTTTTTAATGTTCCTGCTTCAAAACTTCTAACATTGACAACATTCAGTAATTATGTATTATCAACACTCACTAAGTCAGTACCTGAGGCTATGACTTTTTATACAATCAACTATGATGATAATTGTTTCACATCTCTTCGCTGTTTCAAATGTCCCTTGAAAAAAAACCTAACGTTTTGATATAGGTTCCATCGAATTGTTTTAGTCTTACTGGGCTTCATCTTAACTTCCTTAATTTTTCCCCAAAATTTCTAGGAATGAGAGTTACCTCCCTTCCTGTGTCGACTTGCATCTTTAAAATTTTCTAGGAATGAGAGTTACCTCCCTTTCTGTGTCGACTTGCATCTTTAAATTTATACCATTCAACTTTATACTCTTGAACGTATTTCTGTTGTTTTTCTTTTCTATCACAAAAACATTCGTTTGATTTTTTTCTTCTGTCCTGTACTATTTGCACAATTTTTTACATTGTTGCTTTGCCATTTACACACGGCTTTAAAATGATTCCTTTTTTCTACAATTATCACATATCTTTCCTCATGTGGGACATTTTTCTCTTTTTGGCTCATGTTCATAACTGCAATACTTGCATTTTGATTTTGTTTTTTTCTTAATGACACATATTTCCATCATTTCTTCTTGTTTTTTTTTATATTATATTTTTCAATCAATTCGCCCTGCTGTATAAATTAAATACACGCTTCCAAATTCATATTATTGGATTGCAACCTCTCCAAAGTTTTAAGTCTTTGCATAATATCATATAATCCTTCCACCAGTCAAAGCTGAATCAATTCCTCCTCTGTTGTCATTCATTTTCATCCAAGTTCATTAAAGTCACAATACCTACTAGTATCTCTTAGTCTACTCAGATATTTCCTAATATGTTCCACAGGCTCTTAATGCTAGAAATTTGGTTCTTTCAGCAATGACCAATCTTTTTTTGGTTGAATATTCTTTAAAAATATGTCCTTAAGGTCTTTAAAGTTTAAAGTTTCAATCTCCTCCGGGTAAGTAAATGGCTTTACACTCCGCGGTGGCCATAAATAAATCCGTGATTTGTTTCTGCAAGTATCCTTAATGACTTACCCGGAAGAGATTGAAACTTTAAACTTTAATCACGGATTTATTTATGGCCACTGCGGATTTATCACGGATTTATTTATGGCAACCGCGGAGAGTAAAGCCATTAGGCTTTACACTCCGCGGTGGCCATAAATAAATCCGTGATTTGTTTCTGCTTCTGGTCATCCGCTAATTTCTTCATTCTGGCAATTGCCTCAAAACACTTTAACCAGATAATAACCTCTCCAGAGTTTTCCAAATCCAACATAGTTTCGTTCGGCGACGCCATTTTGTTATGAAGTTGATACCTACACAACAGTCGTCGTCACAAGAGACACTCTCTCTTACAGTCTATCCCGAGTTCTGCCTATATATAGTGGTATGGTTATGCTAATTAGTATTAGCCCAACCAATCCCACTACACAAACACTACGGAATATTCACTCCTTCAACCCTTCTGAAGCTAAAAGTTTACTCAACATATTCTCAGCTTTATAATTCTTTCAACTCTCTAACAGTGAACATTTTGAGCGACAAGTTGATTCAACTTTTGTGAGCTCGGATAAAAATATTAGAATAGAATCTTTCTTCTGTTCTTCGGCAATTTCCTCGTAATTCAGCATATTTGGATGAACTGCTGCAATTGTTGATCTGAAAAAAGTGCCGGTTACAATGTTTTCATTGCATGTGATATGAATGTCTGAAGTGAATTGTAAAATATAATCAATAATCATAATTTCATGTGGTGAATATTTGCTTGAGTTATTGTGCAAGGTATATGCGAGTGGCTTGTGGTCAGTGTATATTGCAAAATGTTGACCTTCTAAGATATGTCGAAAGTGTTTTAGTGACAGGTAAATTGCCAGAAGTTCCCTTGGAAATGTACTTTCTTTTGCTTTGTATTCAGCTTAACAAAAAAAGAAGGAAATGGGTTTAGCTTCACTCTTTCTAATCTGAGGTACGACAGCCCCAATAGATTCTGACGATGCTGTGAGTTGAGTGTCTAGTTCCTCACTTAAATAACTCAATTTTGTAAAATTTGCTAGGGCATTTTAGCGTCATTGAAGATGTCTAGGGTAGCACCTTGATGTTGCGATATGATTTTTGCATTTTTACTGTTGTGCGACACTATTCAGCACTGGAAAGTGGAAAGAAGGGGTTTATGAATTAAGGCGATAGAGAAAGAATGAAGATTTCTCTTTTCGAAAAGCTTAATTCTTAAAAACCAGAAGAATTACTTAAAGCGATATTGTCACAAAAAACCATGTGGCGATCTTTTGACAATTGATGACCTGTCCCTAGAAGTACTGGTCAGAAAAAACAGAAATAAATGAAACGGGTAAGATTTGATCTGTGCGATATCGATACATATATTCAAGTTGCAAACGGCGGAAATCTCTGCATGGGATCCAAACAGTGACGCCTGGTTTTACCATTATACATGGTACCATGTGTAGTTATGGTGACCATGGGCTTTTGGGTGGACGTATTATACCGAGTTCTAACATGTGTTGGAATTCTGCCATTGTAATTTTATATTTACCAGGATTCAGTTTCCGCGGGATAGAATGGGTTGGTTGTATTTGTAGCCACCTTTTCGTCCGTTATGGAGTTTCTCGTCCTTTCAAACTTTATTTATATACCCTTCAAGGGGATCACAAAGCATGTTTTTTTTTAATTGTTGGCGGGAACGTGACCCATTGGTTGAAGAATGTTAAATATTTATTTTCAAAACATTAATTTATTAACCGGAAGAATGCAGGAATCTTCCGTCCCAAAAAACATTTTTTCATCATTTGGTGTTTAACTCTCTTCGTCATATTTATTTCCGTCTATGCTTCGCCATATACACTTGTGTTAGAGCTTAATTTCTATATATTGTATATATTGTATAATGGATATAATGGACAGCGGATCGGATTGAGAAATCGCAAAGCCGAATTTGAATTCCAGTCGAATCCATTACATTCACTTAAGAGATAATACCCTTGGGAAAGGTGTGAATCCTCTTCTAAAGCTATGGGTAAATAGCAAGACAGACCGGGTTCAATAGCCTTGGGTGGCAACTGGTCTACCGCAGAAAGAAAAAAATCTGCCTCGTCAGCCATGTATCAAAAGATACATGATCGCCTAAGCGTGTATCACGCACAACACATAACTGACTGACTGTACAGGGTTTTTAATATTATTGTCCATGATTTTAGTCATCCATCGGTCAGGTCTGGAGATAGCCACCTGTAAGTTGAAGTTGGTTTCAGTAAAATTTATATAAGACAAGCACCAAATGAGTCCATTATACAGTACTTACATAGATTAAAAGAATGTGTTAAGTACTGTGAGTTTGAAAAGTTGGGAACTCGGGAAATGACCATAGATGATGAATTAATTCTTCTCAGAATAATTGAAGGTTTACTAGACCAGAACCACAAACGAAAAATACTGGAAGCTTTACAAAGTTGTAACATCGGTTTGGAGGCTAGCGTCAAATTCTTAGAGCAGTTAGAGTTGAGTAAGGAATTTAATCAACCGAAATAAGACACAGGGTGCGATGGATAAATTGTCATCTAAATTATGCGAAAATTTAAATAACATTAACATTAATTATAACGGATATATTTACCAAAATTACATAAAAATATCTTGAAATACTAAAGAATAAATTTATTCCAGAAAATTGCCATTGGCTTCAACCATGGCTTCCAGACGACTTCAGAATCTCTTGCAACTCTTCTGGAGAGTCTCCTTGTTTAAGTTGGTGAATGCTGTCATAATTCTTGCCTTCAGTTCATCAGCTCAACCATACTTGTATTTGGTTTTCTCCATTTTATTTAGCATCTCGCATCTACATATTATTTTTGGTGCTCCTCCTATTTTGAGACAGATTCAGAAGGATGTTCTGCCTACCCATCATATTCATTTTGTATTTGACAAATTCAGATGTCAGGGTGATGCTGACTATGTAGGCAGAATGAGTCAAAGTTTTGTGACACACATTATGTAACACATTCCAGTCAATATTTACAAGAGAAAGGGGAACAATTTATATAGGTGCATTAATGTATCAAGTTCTGTGAATATTTGATTAAAAAACCAATAGTGTGCTTTTTCTTATAGCCTGGACATGTTGTCAGTACAATAATTGTATAATTATACAATAATTGTATAATTGGTATCAGTAAAGTTGATATCAATTATCACCTGAAGATTTTTTTGGAATCAATATACATTAAGTCCTACCAACCATCTCTCTGCAAACAGAAAGAGTGGCTGGTGAGCTTAAATGTTATTAGTCTTCAATGTTATATTTGTTTATAAATAATGTTAATCAGGAGTTGTACATTTTTTGTGACTTTGCACCTTTATTTTTGTTTTTTTTCTCCTAGATTTTTTTCTCTGATGAAATAGAATCGATGAACTGGTTTAGTTGCTTTTAATCATTATATCTCGGTATTAACAATTTGCTGTCATATATGTTTCTGCTACTCTTTTTGTTATGAATGTTATTTTAATATGCCTGTTTTTATTGTTGTAATAACATTTAACATTTGAATAAAATAAAAATGTAAGCAGAATTATTATATAAAGTATAGAAAATTCAATTTTTTCATTAAAGTTTTGCTTTTAGATACACAAAAATCATGGCATTTGTTTTTTTAAAGAAAAATGATTTCATTGTTTTTACACTGAATAAATAAAGGCAAATAAAGAAGTAGTTATTAACTAAATCATATTGTGTAAGTAGAGGCATTGATTTATAAGCCCAACAGAATTTTAACTTGACCTTGTTATCATGCCTGATTGTATGTCTCACAAAGGAAAATTTTGTGCAAGCTTTTATCAATTTTGTATTTACTGAGCCTAAAAAGGAACTGACAAGGAAACTAACAAAATCCCTGGCCATCCTTGTTAAGAAAAGATTTAAACAATGACACTGTGTAGAAATGAATGATCTATGATTCTCATAAAACGAACATTTTCTTTCTTTAGTTTTTCTTTATTATCTGATTGTAAATATTTGGGATTTTGACTTTTAAATACACAATTGTTTTTGATTTTCACTTTCCTCATTTTTTGGAACGAGACCAACAAATTTTTTCCACATATGAAACTTATATAAAAGTTTTAGAAGCGAACATTTCAGGTATAAAATAATAAACAAATGATACAGTTTATGCAACTCAGTAGAATTGTCATAGACTGAGGACAAGTCTTCTGTTTAATTCAATAAAAATAGGGGAGAGGTTTTCAGGTCCTTCCCTTATAGCACTGTGGATACAAAATTCCTCACACAGACTTTAGATAAAAAGTCAAGAAAATGACTTTGTTGTAGGATTGCTTGTATGTTTGTTTTGTCCCTTGTAAGCTGAAAAGAAAAAGAGTCAAATGGTGTGAATGAGATGTATGTCATTTAACATGTTGTGGGACATTTGTCCCGACTTTCCCACATGAAAGGATTTGAGGTTAAAAAATTGCAACAAATATTGAATAAAAACAGCAAGATTAAAGTGAACAAACTCTTTCTTTTAGGCGGATGAATAAAGAAAGACTCAAAACTCTTTCTCAGTGTGTAACAATAAAAGAAGAAAATGTTTATTTCCATGTACAAAATAAAAGGGGTAAAGGGATAAACACAATTAGAAGAGAAAGAAAGAGAGAAATGTCCTTTAACTTTAAAAGGAAGACAAAATGTTCATAAAAGAAAAAAAAAGGGCTCTAAATATTTCTCTGAGTGCCTAAAAGTTCCTTAAATGAGTAGAAGGTTGTTAGAAACACTCAGTTTTCTTCACCATTTCTGTAGAGTAGGAAAATGTTGCTAGATATAGGAATTCTGGAGTTGAGTGAGTTCATAGGTCAATGACAGCAGTCTTGTAGGTGAAAGGAAGCAGCTTTCAACTGTTTTTTTTAATAGTGGGCTGGCGTTCATTCTCGACAGCCTTTTAGTAGGTAGCTCTTCTTTGTTGAAAGTGGTTCCAAAGTTGATTGGTGTTCTCTATCGCCAACCTCACAGACGGTGGTCAAATTCTCACTGCCAAAGAGGCAAAGATTCTCCAAATTTATAAAGATTTGGGAGGCTCAGAAGAATCAGGGATTTTTCCCTCTAAAATTGTTATACAAATTTTCTGGCCCCTTCATTGGCCAGTGAAATATATTTTATCTCTGATAAAAATCAAAGCTTTAGGAGCCAATTTTGAAAGTAACGAAAGGTTGGAGTGAACAAGCTGTGAGGTTTCTCCCAGGCTTTATGGCACCAGGGTAAAAATAATGGTGGTGGAATTCCTTTTTATATTTTCCAGCTCTCTCGTTAGTCAGAAAATATATTCTTATCTCTGACAAGAATGAAGGCCTTGGAAGCCGGTTTTGAAACTAAGAAAAAAGGTTGGAGTGAGGATTGGAAAAGTAGGCTGAAAAGTGAACTTGTAAAATATTGTATTCGTGCTTCTCAAACTAAATTCCCACAATGTCCACAAAAATGTACCTGTCTGAAGTACTGTCTCATTAGAGTGCTGTATAATTTTCTATTGAGTCAGAATGTAACATGCTCTAGAGACATATCTCAATAGTGTATTTTTTACGTTGAAAAACAAGACAGAGAAAGAGAGAGATCAGCATTTGGCAAAGCTGTTAAAAATTTTGTTGTGGTTTTTCAATGCTTCATGTTGAGTTGATTTTTGTTTGGAAGATCTGGTTTGTTTTGCTGTACATGGAATTTGTGTAGACCTGCGTAATAGACACATGTGTGAAAGAGTACAAAAGTCAAGAGAGAAAACCACGTAAAGGAAAGTGCCCCAGTCGGGGGGGGGGACACTTTTTTTTCTCAAGTGTGATTACATCTAATAACCAGAAGCTATAAAAGAGAAAAGAGACCAGAAAGAAAAATGTATCCTTTTTTTATAAGCTTAAGGAGCCCCAACCCGGCTAGAGACAGTTTTTTTTTTAGCAAAGTGGGATAACCCAGAACTTAATCAGCTGTAGTAAAAATTGTGGTTGCCAATATTTCTATAAAATAATTATCATCCAAGTTTTTCTTTTCCACACAATTTTATTACAATTACACCATTATAGCGTAATGTTAATTTGTAATTGTTCTATTTTATTATTGTTTATCTTTGCTAATCTCATATTATGACTAAATTTTTATTGATCTCATATTGTGCCTACTTTAAATATATTTAGTAAAATTAATGACAAAGTAGAAAAAAATTGTATGACTTGTTTTGCCCTTTAGGATTTAATTGAATATGATGTTTATGTTTATACATGAAGAAAAGGGGAAGCTGGAATTTTTAAGCTTTTAAATTTTTTTTTAAGACGTAGATGAATATAGCTAACAAAAACAGAAAAAAATAAACACTGTATATTATAATCATTATAATGTTTAGTTTAATTTTTCATGAATTTGCTTGTCATATACGCCTGTGATAGAGCTTAATTTTTATACTGTACTTTACTTTCTCCGTGATTTTTTTTTAGTCATCCGCCTGGCTGGTTTAGGGATATACATCTGACTTGGTAAAATTTCACCTAAAAAAATTGTATCTTTCGTTATGTGGAAAATTTTATTTTAAAAAAAGGAAATTAAAAACAATTTATTTTTTGTATTTGACAAGTGGATTCTTGAAATAGGCGGAAGGAAAGAAATAATCATTCTTTCTATTCTTTGAATAACGGGAATGGCACAAAACTTACATTTTCATGGTGTCGGAAACTTGACTTTTTCCGGGAATTGTTAATAATGAAACTGAAATAAAAATAAAATGAAACTAATTTTTGTTTCATTTTGTACTTCACGCTTTGCTTCGTTGCTGTAAATCAGATGATATCATTTCCTGGTTGGATGCATTTGTGTGTTTGTAGATAACCACCTGTAAGTTCAATTTGTTTTCAGTAAAATTTATATCTGACAAGTGTGTGTGGATCACTTACATGTGCCACACCTCCGCTTTCTTTAATGTCATTGGTTCATAAATATATGATACTTATTAAGTGACAATTTTGTCATCGCACGTAATTTGAAATTTTCTCTAAAATCACGGATTGGTCCATTTCCTGACCAATCGCGTATTTTAGTATCTTTCTATATTTTTGGCGCCAAGCTCGCTGGAGCCTATGCATCGTTATATAAAGACTCTCGCTGTTTGCCAACAGCCAGTAGCAGTTCAATTCTTGTAAAATAAGGCACGGCGCTATATTGACATTTTAATTCTTAATTTTTATTCAATCAAGTAATCATACTAATTCCTATTGATATCACTCATGAACATTACATTTTTCTACACTGATAAAACACTGTGGAACTATTCTTTATTTAGCTAAGACTTCAATTGAACTTTGTAGTTAGATAACATTCAATATTGTACTCAACATTAATTAGCTAAACTTACCCTTTTTATTACGGTAAAAGGGAAGCAACTTTCTTTATACTATTGTTGATATTTGTATATCACTGTTAAATGTTAATACAATATTTTATTAATGTTCACTGAGCTTGATTATTTTTCTCTCGTGTTTGTTGTGTATTATTCATGTGGGGTGTTGTTTTACAAGAACACAGCCTTCCTTCTTTATTATATTCATGGTGACCCTAGCCAACAATACTTACAGCACCACTACAAGTGGATTCTTGAAAAGGGCCAAAAAATAGAAACAATGAAGGAAATGGCACAAACTTAAATTTTCATATTGTTGGAAACTTGACTTTTTTTTTCCGAGAATCATACTTATTATAAAATCCATATTGTGTGTGTGTGTGTCTGTTCCTTTATATATTGGATCGGATTTCCTACATTTTTCAACCGATTTCAACAAAACTTCACAGGACTACGTAAAATTAACTTGCGGTGGTTCTGACAGTGCCCAAAATATGAAAAATACAATTGTTTTTGCACGAAATCAATTTGAAAACACGATTAAGAGGTCGCTGTCAGGAGAATGGAAGGGGGACAACTCATATCGAGTTATATTTATATAAAACCCAGGTTGTTTGTGTGTGTGTCTGTGTTTGTTTATATATGGGATCGGATTTCCTACATTTTTCAACCGATTTCAACAAAACTTCACTTTTTTTTTTAGCAGGTAGTGTTTCTTATTGTTTCTTTATTTTTACATTCAGAATGCTTTAAAAATTCCATTTACAAGACACTTGTTTATAATAAAATTCTATTCAATCGGTAGACTCATAACGATTGAAAACAATGTTTTTGTTTGAGTTTGGGTTTGACCAAAAAAAAAAAAAAAAAAAAAAAAACAATTAAGACATGCGTGTCCGTCAACCTTAAACAATAATCTTTGTCAATTTTATTTTTCAGTCTTTATGATGGTCGATACTTGATCTATCTCTTACTGTTACATCCCCAGGCAACGCCGGGCTCTACTGCTTGTAGTATATATATATATCAATAATGAAATATATTCATAAAAGAAAACTATTTTTTTAGGAAAATATATTACTTTGTGAACCAGAATGAATTATTGTTTTGATAAATATTTATATTTTTAGGACTTCATTCGATCTGATGTTTATGTATGACAGAGAAGGAACATTGAAATTTTTAAATTTAATTTTTTAAAGGCTTAGACATATATGGTGAACAAAAACAGAAAAATAATCATTATACAATATACATCATTTTCTGTTTTGCCAATTGTCAAATTCAAGTATATTATTTTAATTTTTTTTTATACATACATGGGTTTGATATTTCTATGATTAAATCATAATTAAAATTTCACCAAAATTATTTTTTTTTATTATTTTTTTTGTTTATTTTAAATTTAAAAATTTCTGAATTTTTTGTTTTAATGTTACCATTTTTCATCAGAAAATAGCAAAAAACAATATTTTTGGAAAGTTGTTGTTGTTTCATAAATTTGATGACATAGCAATTGTGAGTTCATTTTTTGGGCCAATTTAAGTATGTTGGACTCAGTTGAAAATAAGAGCAAAAACTAAACAGTACTAAAAAATAAGAACTAGATGAGATATCCCTGATGAGATGAAATTTAATGTGTCCTTGAATATATATATATATATATATATATATATATATATATATATATCCAAATATATATATATATAAAGAAAAATTTTGTAGTGGTTCCAACGAGAAAATTTTTTTATGTAAAAAAAAAAAAAGAGAAAAATTTAAACATCAAAACGTTTTTGGTTTAATGTGAATTTATTTAGAAAAAAAATTTGAGATTTTTTTTACATAATTTTCAAAAACGTGTTTTTGGTCTCTTGAATGTCTTCAGGTAAAAAAAAAATTTCCACATTTTATTAAAAATAATTAATTTTTTATTTTTTTTTTCAATGTTAAATATTTCGATATGAGACATTTTATGTGTTTTTAATCCAAATTTCTTTCAATTGAATTGGCAATGAAATTTCTTATTATATATATAATATAAATATATATATGAGCAAAAAAAAAAAATAAATTCAAAATAAAATAAATAATTTTGTACTTAATTTAAACCCTTATTTTCCTTCTTTTTATTCATTTTCAATTAATGAGAAAGCAACCTTCAATTTTTTGACATAAAATTGTGAGTTCAATCCCTGGGCCAGGATAGTAAAACTCATTGGAATTGGGTGAAAATAAATGCGAAAAATTTTTAAAAATAAGAACTAGATGAGATATCCCTAGATTAAAATCAGTGGAATGAGGATGTTTAAAAACAGATTAAATAAAATTGTTCAGTTGAGGAATTGAATTTTACCCAGATTGATAAATACCTGTTTGAAGTTTCAAGAAACACAATGGTTCAAAATGTTGTGATAGCAATAAAGATGAGAACAATAGTTTGATTATAATAATAAAATATCTTATACATTAAATACTCAGTAGGCAATGTATAAAAATTGAGCTCTAATAAATTTTCTGTGAAGAGAAGTTACTATTATTTACAAAATGTGTAAAAATGAAATTGAGTCGTTATCAATACATTGGCTATTGGAGGTGGGGAACAGGAATGTTGTCTTCTTTTTATAGATTCATTAGGGATGTGGTATAGATTGCTTAAATGATCAGTGCCCATTTCTTTGAATCTGTGCTTGTATATGGTTAAAAAACATCTTTCCAGGAAAAGAAATTAAAAAAGACCAAGGTTCTCAATGTTTCCTACTTATATTTTGATAAGTTTTAAAATATTTTGTATTTTCATCTTTTCAGACATAAAAGATTGCTTAAATGATCAGTGCCCATTTCTTTGCATCTGTGCTTATATATGGGCAAGACATAGTCTAGGAAAAGATTAAATAGAATGAGGTATTTTTTTTTTTTACTTAGAACTATTGATAAGTTTTAAGATATTTCTGTATTTGGAAAAAAAATAATAGATGAATAAGATCAAAAAAAAGTGTGATAAAGTTCCTGATTTTCAATTGATGCATCCAGTGGATTCTGATAATTTCTATTGTATGAGAAAAGAGGAAGTGTAAATATTTTGATTTTTTTAAGATTTGCTTTGAATTGATAAAGCAAATAATGAATAATATAATAGATATTGAAGGTCTAATAAACTTTTTAAACAAAAAATATATATATAAAAAAAAAAAAGAATTCAAATTAAAAAAAGGCATTTTGCACTTAAAAAAGAATATAATTGGAGCACCAAACCATATGTGGCAAAATATTTTAAGCATGGATGAATGATAGACTTATAAATATTAAAGATAGACTCAGAAGGGGAAAATAAAAATTTTAACAACACGGTGAAAATTTTTTCTGACATTTTGACCTAGCAATGGATTCCATATATTTTTTCACTTCATGTCTGTTGAAACATTAGCTCAAAAAGACACAAAAAGTCATGCCTTTTTGAGTTCAGCATCAGCCAGGCTGATGGAAGATACAGAGTTCTCTCAGATGATTAATAGAGACCAGTTTAATTTTGAAAAAGCATTAAAATTAACAATTAAAAAAAAAAATTTTTAACAACAGACTGAAGGTTGGAAAAATTATCAGCATGCTATTTTGACCATGTTAGTCTTTTAGATATATGCATAAAAATTTTTTGTGTGTTTTAATATATATCAGAGAGATTAACATTTCTTTGAAATACAAATCTTTTTTCTTAGAAAACAACAGTTCATAAAAACAATTTTTTCCTTGACAAAGGAATTTTAACAATTTTCTTTTAGAGCAATATTCCATATAAATCAGTTTCTTCTCAACAAGAGAAATTTATTTAATTTGAAAAGTTCACAAATTTGAATGTTCAAAAGTCAGATGTTGAAGGAGCCGAGAAAGAATAATCTAACACATGTGCAGCTGGTTGCCTGGGTTCTTTAGACAAAATATTCAAGTTGCTGAACAGGCATTCTCAAATTTGAAATAAACTCTCACATGTTTGGAAAGGACATTCAAATGAGATAAACTTAACAGTTTATAAAACGACATTCACATATCAAATTTAAAAGGTTCTTCTTCGACAGCAATAGTAGCAGCAGTCATAGTCAGCTTTTTCATCCCAGGCGTATTTATCCAGCCTCCCCCACTAAGGCAGGATGTGAAACAAGGCCATTTTACATATATACATATACATATTGGTCAAAGATAAAAATTGCTCAGTTTGCACATCCACTTTCATGCTGCTGTCAACTCTGACCCCATCTCTCTTAATGCAATTCAAAGGTCCTTATTACAGGGTTGGAATCCTTTAGGACTGGTATTTCTCCCATCTAAAATAAGGAGAACAGTTTACTCAACGTCTGAACAAAAACAAACTCCTGTACTTGGTCTTTTTTGCAGCAGTCATAGATGGAGGTCAGAAACAGTGCTGATCCTGAAGGAAAGAAATTTATCTTAGAATTCAAATGATTTATAGGTCAAAAAAATTTCAGAATTTTTAGCTGACAATTATTTGTGAATTAAATAGGAAATATTTTGAGTATATATTTCATTATTTTTTATATATTTTGTAATATTCAGGAAAATTTTTATATATTTTGTAATATTCAGGAAATTTTTTCAATGATGAAATATAATTAAATTTATTAAATATTAATCTATATTAATATTCTAAGACTTTTGGATGTTTGTTATTGTAACACAGCAAAAACCATACATCATTTTATAATTTTGTTAGCACAATACAATTGTAAGGATTGATGAGAAAAAAGAATATTCCATTCAACAGATGTAAGCAAGCATTTTATTGGCTAAAATATAACCGAAATGGAATAATGTGGAAAGACAAGAGGATTACTGTAACGTGTACAACACATTTATAGATGAATAAAAAATGATGAGACAGTAGAAAATATTAAAACTAATTCCATTTATATTCACTTGAAGCAAGGAGAAATATGGAGAAAGGAATGAAAATTTGAGAATAGGGAAATATTTTGTGGAAATATGATTTCATTTTCACATTGTTCAGACTATCATCCTCATCTTTGTTGCCATGTTCATCATAACATTTCAGCTGTTCAGAATGTCAAACTGAACCCTTTATTTTGCTCACTTGGTTAGACTTCTAGTTCCACATGTCATGTCTAATTTCATTTATCTCCAGTTAATTCCCCTCTCCACCACCTTAGCCAGATATTAAACTCATACTCTTTGGGTATTCTCACTGGATCTAACTAACACCTTTATCCACTGTGCCATGTGTCCTTCATGACATCGGTATATGAATTTCTATGTATTATAAACGTAATGTCTTCACTACCATTTTTTACCAGTGATCATATTGCAATTTTTGCTGTTATCATTGTATGTTTTTTACCAGAGCTCATATTGCAAGTTTTGTTGTTATTATTGCTTTTCTCTGGCACTCCTTGTTGGTTCCCATATTGTATTCATTTTCTATGCTTGGTCGGCTCAGGAGATTTTTGTGGCCTAGCATATGTGCTGATTCCTTAAGTTTACAAATTTTCCAATGATGTTCTTTGTCTATGATTTCAACCTGATCCCACAGAGGGTGGTGATCTCCTTTTCTCTCCATATGTGGTCAGCCACGTCTGATTTTTCCACTTCCCCTCGTGTTACAGCTTTTTGGTGTTCTTGAAGCCTTAACTTAAGGGGGCGGCCTGTCTCCCCTTTATATTTCTTTCCGCAGCTGCACAGGATGGCATACACACAGTCTTTAGTCATGTTCTCCTCTATGGGGGTCTTACTTGGGAGAGTTATCTGCAAAGTGTCATCCAGCTTTTGAAGGTAGTCCTGATGTTATATGGAGTGCAGATCCTTTGTATTTTCTCCAATAACCCCTTCACATAAGGCAGGCAGACTGTTTTCTGAGTGTTGTTGTCCTCCTCTTGTTGTACCTGCCTATCCCAGTTTAATGGGGCTGCTGCCATGTACCCAGGGTAGTTGTTATGTTGTAGGGTACTGCTTATACTGACCAATTCTTTATCTAATGTCTCTGGGTTGCCACTTATGACGTTTGTTCGGTGTTGTAAGCAGTGGAGGATCCCTTTCTTTATACTGTATGGATGGTGGGAGTTGAAATTAAAGTACTGTCCAGTGAATGTCGGTTTGTGGTTATTGATGTCTGTAATCCATGCTCTGTTCAAGATATTAGAACATCCAGGAATGGGAGTATGTTGTTACTCTCCTTCTCCATTGTGAACTGTATTGATGGTTGTATTACGTTTACATGGTCCAGTAGAATCTGGACATCTTTCTGGTATGGCCAGAGTATGAAGGTGTCATCTACATATCTTAACCAGAGAGTTGGCCTTAGAGATATAGAATCAAAGTATTCCATGTATATATTTTCCATTGCTGGCGATAATGGTGAGCCCATTGCTAAGCCCTCATTCCGTCGATATATGTGTGATCCCATTCTGAAGTGTATTGTTTTTGTACAGAAAGTCAACATCTCCATCAGATTATCTATTGGAATATTCATCCATTCTCCTAGGGATGAGTTAGAGGCCAGTCTTTCTCTGATTACTGAGAGTACCTCCTCCATGGGTACCTTGGTGAACAAACTCACCATGTCCAAGTTCACCATCTGCATGGATAGGATGGGGGCATCTTTGATTATTTCCATGAAGTGACATATGAAAGTGACTTTCTGATCAATGGGTCAATTATATCTACAAGGAAATGACTCATAGGGTGGCAACTAACAATTGACCTGAGCAGAATACTGTCTTTGTGAATCTTAGGGAGACCATATGTGTGAGGTAGCTTGGTGTAACACTGCGACAACTGCCTATACATCTTCGATGCGAAGGGATCCTTTTTCTTGATTAGTATCTGTGACAGTTTGCATTTAATTGTAGAATCCTTTTCTACTTTGCTGTATCTACCATTTCTAGTGAGGTTTTCCTGTTTTCCTGTATAATCTGATTTTTCCATCACTACAGTAGCATTACCTTTGTCAGCCAGTAGTATGATTATGTTTTTGTTCCTCTGTAGGGACCCAATTGCCAGCCTCTCCAGTTTCGTTATGTTTGACTTGGGCAACTTGGCTTTCTCCAAGGTCTGTCTCATCTTCCATCTTAGCTCATCTGCCTGAGCCTGAGGTAAGTTCATGGCCACTTCTTTGATTCTGGCAATGATGTCCAAGTGTTGGCACTCACCTGATGGTTGTGGTGAAGTTGACACCCTTATTTAATACTGACTCATCAGAGGCACTCAGCTGATATTGGCATCAATGATAACAGCAAAAATTGCAATATGAGCACTGGTAAAATTGGTTGTTGAAAACATT
Organism: Acanthosepion pharaonis; assembly: GCA_903632075.3. Lineage (NCBI taxonomy): Eukaryota > Metazoa > Mollusca > Cephalopoda > Sepiida > Sepiidae > Acanthosepion > Acanthosepion pharaonis. The sequence continues at coordinate 150,978 of CAHIKZ030001550.1, forward strand.
AGGTTTATAATACCCAGAAATTCATACACAGATGTAAAAAAGACACATGGATAAAGGCGTTAGTTAGATCCAGTGACAGGACCCAAAGAGGAGTGAATAAAATGGTTATGGCTAAGGTGGAGAACTTGAAGAGGGGAATTAACAGGAGATAACAGATAACTGACATCCATTAGACATGGCATGTGGAACTAGAACAGTCTACCCCTGTGAGCGAAATAAAGGGTTCAGTTCGACATTCCAACCACCTGAAGAAGGCTGGAGTGTATAATGGCCAAAACGTTGTGATAAATATGGCAACAAAGATGAGGATGATAGTCCAAACAATGTAAATAGTGTACATAATACCTCATCTCAGAAATATAGACAGATACTGATTTCATTTTATTTTTATTTATTGTATTTTATAATATTCAGGAAATTATTTTCAGTAGTGAAATATGATTCAATTTTAAACCATATTAATATTATATCATCTTTTAAATTTGTTATTACACAACAAAAACAGAACATCCTATCACAATTATTGTTAACACAATACCGTTAACATGTTCTATTTCAGAAAATAAAGCAATTTCCCATCTAATCAGGCCAATAGATTCCACAAGACTGACTTAGTAGAAAGTATTAAAAATAATTTGTTTATGTTGCCAATTAAATTAATATATACTAGAGGTACTTGCATTATTTACATTATTTGGACTGTTATCCTCATCTTCTTTGCCATATTCACAACATTTCGGCCATTGTACATGCCAGCCTTCTTCAGGTGATTGGAATTTCAAACCAAACCCTTTATTTTGTCCAGTTCCACGTGCCATGCCTCTTCCAGATGTCTCACTTATTTCCCTTTAACTCAACTTTCCAAGTTTTGGTTTACCACTGCTATGGCCTGGTATTGAACTCACAACTCTTTGTGTCTAGTCACTGGATCTAACCAATGTCATTATCCATTAGGCCATGTGTCCTTAAGAACAATCTTCCCCGCTGGATGAAATAAAGAGTTCAGTTCAAAATTCCAATCACCTGAAGAATGCCAGACTGTACATTGGCCAAAATGTTGTGAATATGGCAATGAAGATGAGGATAACAGTCCAAATAATGTAAATAATGCAAGTAATCATAATACCTCATCTCAGAGATATAGACAGACACTGGAGGTAATAACCAAGAAGAAATATTGACAAAGGAATGCAGGCTAAATAGGAAATATATTTTGAGAAAATATGTTATTTTTATTTTTTAATATTCAGGATTTATTTCAATGACAAAACAATATTAAATATTGATATTCTATAAATTTTTTACATTTGTTATCATAACTGAAACACAAACGGAACATCATATCATAATTTTTTCTTACAATAACATTAAAATGTTTTGTTTTGGAAAATAAACCACTCCCCCATCAATGTTGTCAACAGTTTCTGAATAAAGTACAAATGCAAAAAAAAAAAAAAATAGAAAAAGGTAGAATAAAAGGGGAATAACTTCTGGTCTATTAACTGCCAATTAGAGAAAAGAAAATCATAAGAATAAGTAATAATGAATCTTTGGTCTCTCAGGGCTTTTCTCTGTCACCTATAGTGACAAACCAGTGAAAATACTTTAGTAATAATAATTAAACTTAATAATAATTAACTTTTACAAGTAATTAATAACACTTCTACATGAAATGACTTCATATCATGTATAAGCTATTGATGGTAACATTGAAGACAAGAATAAGATGACATTTACATTAATTTTTTTAAGCAATAAATACAAAACCTCATCCAATTCTTTGAAAATTTATTTCCTTCAAATGAAGAAGGATGCATATCTTACATTGTGTGTCTTTCTAGGAAAAATAACATGTAATGAGATAGCAAAAGAGGCCTTCCAAAAGCTAAGAAAAGTTTTAGCATTCTGCTACCACTTTCTTTCAACATCAATTTTTATACAATCTAAACACCAAAGTGGATCACAGAGTGTTGATATTTTTCTGACACCTGATTGGTCAATTAATGCTAATATCATGCTTTCGTTCGCATGGTTAAAATTAATTTACCGCCAAAAATCTATGTGTTCTGAGCCTATCACATGACATACAACATTATAAATACCTAGTAACATCTTCAACTCTTCCTCTTTTGCCTTCTCTCACACACAAGATGTAGCATTAGAGAGATTATGTCTGTCCCTTATGGGAAAACCCTATGACACATGCACACACACAAACACACACACATACATGTACATACGAATGTTGCACATCTCTTAACTCATCTTATTCACTCCTTCAACTACAAGCAACAGAAACTTATCAACTTCTAACAGTGAGATTTTCATCAGCAAATAAACATGCCGTCCGAGAGAATACAACTTTCATCAATTTTTACCATAGAGAAATATTACTTCAAAATCTTCTGGAGCTATAAGTTTCAATTCAACATATTCTCAGATTTCAAGAATTATCTCGCTCATATTCATCTCTCTTCGGTGAACAATTCAAGCGGCAAGTTATTTCAATTTATTTATGCTAAATTTTATTCAGAAGTTTAAAAACTAAAAACTCCATTTTAGTACCAAACACAACTTTCTTGATATTGCAAGTGAAGACTACAATTTTCTTTTCTTTAACAAAGTTTCATTGAAATTTTTCATATGAACTTTCCAGTCTATAACACAAAATTTTTATCGAAGAACATTTTTTTCATTGAGACTGAAAATTTTTCTGTTTTTTTCAAATAAAAAATATTTTCTCAAAAAAAATTCTTTAAGACTTCCAAGTTAAAGGTAGATAACTCCTGCTATATTAATAATTATAAATGCTACATATTAGCATAGACTTTGTAACATTTTGCAAATCAGTTTAAATTACCTGAGTAAATTCATTCTTCAGTTTTGTATATTGTTGATATAAAAATGTTTTGTTATTTCTAGAAAATATTGTTGTTTTATATTTTGGATTTGACAGCCTTGTACCATACCCAAAGTTAAATGTTTGTGGAGAAGTTTATTTTCATGCAGCCAAACACAAATAATACCTTCTGATATATATATATATATATATATATATATATATATATATATATATATATCATTTTTTCCTAATAATCTACACCTCTGCAACAAAGTATTAAGAAACAGAAATATTTTGTTTGAAACAAAGAAAACAGTACTGTAATGTCAGTCCTCCTATATGGCGGTGGGTGCTGGACAATCTCCTCACAGATGAAGAAGAGACTTGGAGCAAAATAAATATAGTTCTACAAAAGGATGTTGAGAATACCATGGACCAAACATGTGAGCAACAAAAAAGTTTTAGAAAAAATGGAGGAAAAAAATTGTATTTTTTAAAATTTTACTTGGCAGTTTCATTAAACAGGTCAAGACACACAACCTGAATAATTATATGAAAAAAAATGATAATCCTCTGCTCTTTTCTTCTAACCGGAGCAAAAACATTTCCAACCAATGAAATGTTCAAAGATGTTTTTTTTTTAATAAACCTTGCTTCTGAGCCTGATTGAGGTAACATAATTTCCAGTTCAAAGTAATAAAAAACGGATGTACAGGTAAATGTTTGAGAAAAGAACTCATTTTCAAGATTATTTTTCAACCAATCAGAAGGATGGAATTCAAAACCTATGACATTTTTGAATAGTAGTTTATTGAGGTGTCCAGAACAAATATAAAGAAAGCTGAGAAATGTGTGTTGGCAGATCAAGTAACCTTAACAATTAGTTTACAGTAATTACTGTAACTGTATTTCAAATACAGTAAAATCCTCATATCCAGAATCCCTCATATCCGGAGTGCCTCATATCTGGAATCCTGCATATCTGGACATGACTTTGATATGTATATTTGAACTATTTGGATGATATGTAACTGATTTGAAATTTATGTTTTTCAGGAAATTTACTTTGGATAATTGCTTATGCTTATTTCACCGTAATGGCTTGTATTGGTGCAAAAGATGATGGGAATAAGAGGAAAGGATGACAAGACACATCTGCAACAAGATAGTGATGAAATGCATGATTGCAATGAAACCTGGACTGAAATAGATAAATGCAACTGCCACTTCTATTCCAACAGTTTCTTTTTTCGCACTTTCCGCCTGTGGAACTCTCTCTTGTTTACTTGCTTCCCTGATAACTACAAACTTCAAAAATTTAAATGCCACATTGATCGCCATCTTCTATCTTCTTGAGTCCTGTTCACCTTTTGTCCTTTCCTCAATCCTCCCTATACTCAGTCTTTTCTCTCACTTTCACTCCCTGTAACCTCCTGCATACTAGTGACATTTTTGCCTTGCTTGGGGTGAAATGATTAAAAAAAATGTCCTCTTAAATTTTAAAGTTAAGGTCTATCTGGAGCCTATTGATTTCCTATACGAAAAGACAGGCCAACAGATAAGGGCAGAATGTAATCAAATTTCATGACAGGAAACTGTTTCAAAACAGAAAGAAGTGATAAATCACACAAAGGGGTTGGAGCCTGCTGGCTGCAAAAGAAGGTTTCAAATCTTCAAACAAGAACCAAATATTTCAACCATGACACAAAAATTTCATCCAGAAGACAGAATAAGGACCCAGGAGGGAAATCAATTTTTGACTGCCTTCTGAGAATAATTTGCAAAGAAACAAAAACCTGTTAACAGAAATTTCTATAAAAGAAAAACGATAAAAAGTCCCCGAGACATCAGAATTTCGAAATTATCTAACATTTTTGTCTAATTATTAGGGGGTTGCACCTTTTGTATTTTATGCCTTATCCAAAATTTGCATTAGCTTTTCAAACTTTTTTCATTTTTTGAAAATTGTTTTGGAATCTGTTTCTTTAAGATTTGGCACTCTGCATCATTTATAAATATTAGTTCCTCTTTTATTGTATATGGAATCCCCTCAAAATGTTTTATATATCAGTTCTATATATTTGAAATTGCAGCAGCCTGGCTCTCAATTTCAGTCAAGAGTGTTTTAGGTGTTGCCATAGAAGGATATCACTACACAACCAAGAAATTCAAATTCAACTTGCATTGGTAGGACTAACATTTTGCTTGGCGAAAATAGTCACCAACAGAGTGTTCTAATGTTTTAAATCATGTGTATATATATATATCCTGCTTTATTTTTTAAATAAGGCACACAAAAGAAAATTTTTGTGACAGCGCATCTTGTAAAATATTGTATTTGTTTTATTGTTTCAAATATGTATTGTAATAAATATTTTTTCTTTTAAATTTCATATAGTAGTTGAGACATATTTGTTTGCGCCTTTTTTAACATTTGGGGTAAGAGAAATGTCGCAACAAAAACAAATTCTTATATTTTGCGCAAAAATAAGTTTTTGTAAAAGAAATTTTTCTTATAAAGATTTGGTTAAAAAAGGTAACTTTTTCTATGGAAAATATTTTTCTGGAGTGGATTTTCTTGTTTGTTATGAAAATAAGTTCTTTTTTCCTGCAAATCTGTTCTCTTTTGAGAAAATGATTGATTCATTGTTTTTTACAGCTTATCAATTGTTAGTTAAAGATGAATTATCTTTTTAATTGTAAGAATAATTCTTTTTATTTTTTGCAAGTGAATATTTCATTAACAATTTTTATGAATAATAATGATTTTTCCCAATACAAGTCCTTCTATTTAACCCATAGCTGGGGGAACAGATGTATTCATACTGTTCCCAAGGGTATTTGAGTATAAGTGAATGTAATGAATCCAAATGGGATTTGTACTCTACTCTTCAATTTCTCATTCTTAACTGCTATCCATAACACTACCCTCTCACACACTTGAGAAAATGAAAGTTAAATTGTGAGAGGGTAGTTAAAAACTTCCGTTACCAAGTGGCTTTAAAGTGGAGGTTCGATTTTTAATGTACGTATAATGCCAACCAAAATTAACCCTGACTTTGTGTCCAATATCATCGACTGTTCAATTTGCAATGCCAAAATGGACCCTGATTTTGTGTCCGCCTTATGTAATAAATATGTACGTTATTCTGAGGAATGAAAACCTAAAAACTAAAAAGAAAGGGTTTATTAAATTTTATTGTGTTAACGGTGACCTACCCTAAAGAATTGGTATGGGATTTAAATACCACAAACTGGGTTCTTGGTCGTTTTAGGCTTCCGTACATAAAAAAAAAATTATGGATGATATGGACTAAGAAAAAAAAACTATTTTTATTAAAAAAAAAAAAAAAAAAAAAAACGGACAAAAAAAACTAAAAGTTAAGGGTCCAGTTGCGCATTATTGTTAGTTAAAAATGTTAATATTGTTTTAATCGATATCATCTTTCTAAATAAAATAAAAAAGTTAAAAGTTTCCTAAGCAAAATCATGTTACTCATTCAAATCCTGAGAAAAAATAAGAAAAAGAATTCAACAAAACGTACACTGATTTTTTTTTAGTTCAATATACCCCCAAACTGCATCATGACTATTTTCCGTTATTATTAGTGTTACTGTTACTGTTACTGCTATATAGCAGTAAACTTAAACTAAACACTAATACAAACTAGTGTTTGTTATTATAGTCTTGCCTTCGGGTAAAAACTGGTATTTCGTATGGAGTTGTTGAGTATAGTTTATTTATAGAACTTCCAACCGGCCACACCCAAATCTACACAAAATGCACCCACGTCAATAGTTCTACTTTTAAAAGCTTTCTTACTAATCATGCGTCATCATTGCTGAACTGGACATTGGTACATGTTGCCTTTTTTTCAGCTGTTTTACTCCGTTTGGTAAGTAAACTGACCTATTTTATTAACCTTTTTTTTAAACACCTAATTTTTCTTATGCAACATTTATGTTGCCCAGTCGTGACTTATTGAATAAAATACAAAAAACAGCATTGAAAAAGTTATTGATTTCTTAATTTCCCACTTTTATAAAAACAAAATAACCTGAAAATGTTTAGGACAGACATTTTTAAATGGTCAAGGATTTTTAAAAGTAAGTAACAGTGACTTTTAGTGACCCTCTGGCCAAGCACCGACTGAGAGATGTTATTTTTAACATTCGTCTACGAAAATATATTTGATGATTCAACAATAGATTATTCTACGCACTTGTGAAAAAAAGCGACATGTGATGAAAAAACGCCCCAAATTTATTAGAAAATAAAATTATTGTCATAATAATCCTGTCAGTAAAAAGCAAGATTGGATAATAAAAATTTGATAGAAAGAAAAATTATTTGCGATCATTAGAACGGGAGATTTGTTTAAGTTTAAATGCCATTTCTAAATCAAAACAATGACGTAATTGGCACGAGGACATTTCTTTCGAAGAGGAGACGACACCTTGATTTTAAAAGTCTTTCAAATAAAAATCTTATTCTTATAGGATTTTTAGATAATATTTGCTTTATTCCTTTTTTGATAACTTTAAAATTTTTTAAAAAAGTTTGTTTTTTTTTTGTTTTTTTGCAAGATTGTAGAAATAATTTTCTTAAATCAATCAAACGACCCTTATTTCAATTTTGTGAAATAACAAAAAATTAAATTAAAAGAGCAATAAAGAAATGAAATTTTTGTAAAATATTTTAAAATTAATTTTAAAAAGCAATGAAATCACCCATAAAAAGTACCGGGAGTTGTCTGGGCAATACACAAAGTTCAATTCAAACCCAGGCACTGGGGCGTTGGAATTTTGCATATTTTAAGTAAGACCTGGGTAGTTTTTTGTGTTCTATTCACTATTCAGGAGAGAAGGATTAAAAAGATTACCATAAGACAGAGAGAGATTAAAATGAAGTCATGAAAAATGGATTATAAGGAAAATAAGATAGAGATAAAAATATTTGCATAAAAGGGAGAGAGAAGTTTTATGGAGACTTAGACAATATGGTTATTTAAAAAGAATTAGTACTGGATTAACTTTTCTTTTTTTTTTTTTAGCATATAGAGAAAGAAGGATTAGGATAAGGAGACTAGGTAGGGATTAAAAAAGAATTGGGACATTAGATAGAGATTTATTAAAATAGGGAGATAGACAGGGAAGAATTTGCATAGAAAGACGAGACAGGGATTTAAAAATATTAGCATAGATACAGAGAAAAAAGTAATGAGAGAGACAAAATATTAGCACAGAGTAGGGAAAGATAATGCTGGTTTAGGAGGAGGAGACTAGAATCTCTACAGATATTTAGAGTCTATTTTAGACTAAGGTTGTGATATTTAATGTCATGATAAAACAGGAATACTAATTAACTAATAAGAATCATTAAAGATAGATTTATTTTAAATTAAAAGAGTAAAGAAATTAAAATTCTGAGATGTATCCTTTATACTTTGTTTCTACAAAGAACGCTCTCTCTCTCTCTCTCTCTCTCTCTCTCTCTCTCTCTATTTTTTTAGGAACCCCAATATTCATAAATAAACCCTACGCACGGTGCAATAATGGATAGCGGCTCGAATGGCGGAATCGGCGAACCAAGTTCGAATTCCAGTAGAATCAATTATTATTACAATTACATTCACTTACGTCCTAATACCCTTGGGAAAGGTATGAATCCTCCTCTTCTACCTCCTATAAGGGTAGGAGACTGAATCAAGAGTAACGAAGAGATAAAAATAAATGTAGATGGACTTTGAACAGTAACAAAAATAGAGCAGTATGAGAGATGGAATGCTAAAAAACAAACTCTGGGAGAGGATATTTTACTTTTGAAATGCATGAATAACTTTATCAAAATATGTCATAAAATATAGCAATATCCTGTGTGTTATTGTAGGACTTTTCAACATTTTAATTTCTCTAAAATAAATGCTATTATAAATTTGCAGATTGAATTTTTAGGAAAATTCATTAACGAAAGATTCGTTAATTTTGACAAGGTGGGAAAATTTGGTAACTATGAAATAGAAGTCGATTAAAAATTGATTTTAGGACCGTTCTGGAGTGGGGATTTGGGGGCTAAGCACCTATTCCCTATATATTTTAACTGAAAATCGTAGGGTCCAGATAAAACACCACTAACACAACAATACCAATATTTTAAAAAAGTAGTGTTATTAACCATGAGAGTCTACATAAAAAAAAACCCACTACAACAATACCAGGGCCGTACTTTCTGGAGGGGAGTAGTCACCACTCCCACACCATTGCATGTTTAACGATATTCAGTCACCCCCCACCACCACGAGGGCGTCATGTGGCACAAGGCCTTTTTAACGTGGGATCTCCGATTTAACTAATTACTAAAAAATCATGGATTCCAGTCCAAATAAAATCCCACTGCAACAATGCCAGGGCCATACTTTCTGGATTGGGAGTTTAAGGGTGCTAAGCCCCCCCCTCCAATATTTTTTAATGTTTTTAAATAAGTATTTATTTACTATATATTCTCTATTGTTTTCAAGCAAATAAAATCGATTCATATTATTCTAAGTTAAAGTTAAGTTCGTGTATCTTCTCTTCAAATGGTTATTTTAAGTAGTAAATAATTAATAAATTAAGTTTTTAGTTATTTTTCTTTTTAAAGAAGCAAAAAAGGTAAATTTTCATTTTAACACCCGAGCGTCATTCACTGCTGAACTATTTTCTTTCAGAAATTAGTACGCGCTTCCGTAAAGCGATTTTTTTTTTTTTTTTTGTACTTAATTTAAGAAGAAACATTAACTTTTCAAAATATGTAAAACAAATAAAAGAATAACAAAAGGAAAAAAACACCTAACCCTAATTTGAAAGTTCACTTTCTTCTTAAAAAAAAATTAAAAAAATAAAAGAATAACAAAAAAAAACACCTAACCCTAATTTGAAAATTAACTACAAGGAATTACTGTGAAGGAAGTAAATAGGCCCAAATTGTATATGTCCACCAACAAAATTCAGCACTGAATTACTTATCAATAAGCCAGTAATGGCTGACGAAAGACCAGGAAAAAGTCCAAATTTTTTTCGGGTCGTTAACATCCAAAAAGATAGGTTTCTTCAATATCTAATTGCTGATTTGAGTTCAGCGTATACATTTGCACGGAAATAAGACTATTTTGGAAAAATCTGAAGGGATTTTAGTGCTTGGGTGTTAAAATGAAAATTTACCGCAGGTAAATTTTTATTTTGTTTCCCAAGCAAAAGTCTGTAAAAGAAGTAAATAGGCCCAAATTTTATGACTCCACCAAAAATCTTTTGGCAGTGAATGAGGATTCATGATGGCAGTAATGGGGGACGAATGACCAACAAGAAGTCCGATTTTTTTCTTGTCAATAACTCCAAAACAGTAAGGTTTCTTCATAATTTAATTGTTAATTCAAGTTCAGCATGTACATTTGCATGGAATTATGACGATTTCGGAAAAATTTGTAGGGATATTAATGCTCGGGAAACAAAATAGAAATTTACCTGAGCTCTGTGCTTTTTTTTACTTTTTTTAGTTTTTTGTAAAACAAATTTTTCATTGTTGAAGAAAAGAAAACATAAACGGCAACCATTGTCTTTTGTTTGCTTTATTTAAAACCAGAAACATTTACCTTAACCCAATGTAACCCTGAGTTGACTTTCAATACTACAAAAATGAAAAAATATTTTACGAGAAATTGTTTTAAAAAATACATTCAAGCCAAAAATAATTACATAAAGAAAATAAAAATATATAGAAACTCTGATGTGACAGCTAGTTGATTTGAAAAACCTGTTTTTCCTTAAAAAAAAATGTGGTTTCAGATTTTACAAATTTCAACCGAAAGCAGTACTGGCTGCTCGGTCAATGAATGCCAAATGTTTCCTTATATGGAAATGGATAATATTATCATTACCGTTCTGAACACTTCCCCACCTCCGCATATTTTCTTTTTATTTACCTTCCTTAACTTTACACTGATAACCTCCCTTGGTCGTCACTCTCTTATATAAAATGTAGCCATCTTGTTTGTTCATTAAAGCCTTAGAAAAGGCCTCATGTCTTCCTCTTATCAATTCATTTGAAATTACAAGTGGTTATTGTTGAGCTAGTGGAAATTTGCTGCTCCAAGCTCTGATTTTAAACCCACAGAACTGGCTCTAAGTCAACTGAATCTCTAAAACGATGTAGTGCTACAGGTTATATTGGGCAAGATTACCAGTTTCTTGCAGGAGTTAAATTTTTCTTTCATTTTCACTAATATTTCACACAATAAAAGGCTAAAGAGCTACTCAAGGAAGAGGATTACTGAATGGGATTGTTGTGTGAATGCAAGAAGATAGGTTAAGAAGTGCTGATTAGGAGGATATATAGGAAAGATAACAGTTCGCCCATCTTGAAGTGGTTAAAACTGTAGTAATCATGGAAGCATCCATTCATGAGTCTATTCCACAGAGTAGCTGCTCTTGGGAAGAAGCTGTCCAAATAGAACTTCTTTCTTACTTATGGAATATGAAAAAATGAGGATGATTTGTTCCAACATATGTGATGTGGTATGGCAAGTCTTAGCTGTGGAGGTCTGATCTGATGGAGCTAATCAGAACATTTGCTATGGAAATATCAATAGAGTAGCAGGTTGAAATAAAAGAGGAGGTTATGTGAATAAGAGTGAGGGCGTTGGAATAAGAGGAGGGTATGTGAATAAGAGTGAGGGCTTTGGAATAAGAGGAGGGTATGGGAATAAGGGTGAGGGCGTTGGAATAAGAGGAGGTTATGTGAATAAGAGTGAGGGCGTTGGAATAAGAGGAGGGTATGTGAATAAGAGTGAGGGCGTTGGATTAAGAGGAGGGTATGTGAATAAGAGTGAGGGTGTTGGAATAAGAGGAGGGTATGTGAATAAGGGTGAGGGCTTTGGAATAAAAGGAGGTTATGTGAATAAGGGTGAGGGCGTTGGAATAAGAGGAGGTTATGTGAATAAGGGTGAGGGCGTTGGAATAAGAGGAGGGTATGTGAATAAGAGTGAGGGCATGTGAATAAGAGTGAGGGCTTTGGAATAAGAAGAAGGTATGTGAATAAGAGTGAGGGCTTTGGAATAAGAGGAGGGTATGTGAATAAGGGTGAGGGTGTTGGAATAAGAGAAGGTTATGTGAATAAGAGTGAGGGCGTTGGAATAAGAGGAGGGTATGTGAATAAGAGTGAGGGCATGTGAATAAGAGTGAGGGCTTTGGAATAAGAAGAAGGTATGTGAATAAGAGTGAGGGCTTTGGAATAAGAGGAGGGTATGTGAATAAGGGTGAGGGCGTTGGGATAAGAGGAGGTTATGTGAATAAGGGTGAGGGCGTTGGATTAAGAGGAGGTTATGTGAATAAGGGTGAGGGCGTTGGATTAAGAGGAGGTTATGTGAATAAGAGTGAGGGCGTTGGAATAAGAGGAGGGCATGTGAATAAGAGTGAGGGCATGTGAATAAGAGTGAGGGCATGTGAATAAGAGGAGGGTATGTGAATAAGAGTGAGGGCTTTGGAATAAGAGGAGGGTATGTGAATAAGAGTGAGGGCATGTGAATAAGAAGAAGGTATGTGAATAAGAGTGAGGGCTTTGGAATAAAAGGAGGGTATGTGAATAAGGGTGAGGGCGTTGGAATAAGAGGAGGTTATGTGAATAAGGGTGAGGGCGTTGGAATAAGAGGAGGGTATGTGAATAAGAGAGGGCATGTGAATAAGAGTGAGGGCTTTGGAATAAGAAGAAGGTATGTGAATAAGAGTGAGGGCTTTGGAATAAGAGGAGGGTATGTGAATAAGGGTGAGGGCGTTGGAATAAGAGGAGGTTATGTGAATAAGAGTGAGGGCATGTGAATAAGAGTGAGGGCTTTGGAATAAGAAGAAGGTATGTGAATAAGAGTGAGGGCTTTGGAATAAGAGGAGGTATGTGAATAAGGGTGAGGGTGTTGGAATAAGAGAAGGTTATGTGAATAAGAGTGAGGGCGTTGGAATAAGAGGAGGGTATGTGAATAAGAGTGAGGGCATGTGAATAAGAGTGAGGGCTTTGGAATAAGAAGAAGGTATGTGAATAAGAGTGAGGGCTTTGGAATAAGAGGAGGGTATGTGAATAAGGGTGAGGGCGTTGGGATAAGAGGAGGTTATGTGAATAAGGGTGAGGGCGTTGGATTAAGAGGAGGTTATGTGAATAAGGGTGAGGGCGTTGGATTAAGAGGAGGTTATGTGAATAAGAGTGAGGGCGTTGGAATAAGAGGAGGGCATGTGAATAAGAGTGAGGGCATGTGAATAAGAGTGAGGGCATGTGAATAAGAGGAGGGTATGTGAATAAGAGTGAGGGCTTTGGAATAAGAGGAGGGTATGTGAATAAGAGTGAGGGCATGTGAATAAGAAGAAGGTATGTGAATAAGAGTGAGGGCGTTGGAATAAGAGGAGGGTATGTGAATAAGAGTGAGGGCATGTGAATAAGAGTGAGGGCTTTGGAATAAGAAGAAGGTATGTGAATAAGAGTGAGGGCTTTGGAATAAGAGGAGGGTATGTGAATAAGGGTGAGGGCGTTGGAATAAGAGGAGGTTATGTGAATAAGAGTGAGGGCATGTGAATAAGAGTGATGGCTTTGGAATAAGAAGAAGGTATGTGAATAAGAGTGAGTGCTTTGGAATAAGAGGAGGGTATGTGAATAAGGGTGAGGGCGTTGGAATAAGAGGAGGTTATGTGAATAAGGGTGAGGGCGTTGGAATAAGAGGAGGGTATGTGAATAAGAGTGAGGGCGTTGGAATAAAGAGGAGGGTATGTGAATAAGGGTGAGGGCGTTGGAATAAGAGGAGGGTATGTGAATAAGAGTGAGGGCGTTGAATAAGAGGAGGGTATGTGAATAAGAGTGAGGGCGTTGGAATAAGAGGAGGTTATGTGAATAAGGGTGAGGGCGTTGGAATAAGAGGAGGGTATGTGAATAAGGGTGAGGGCGTTGGAATAAGAGGAGGGTATGTGAATAAGGGTGAGGGCGTTGGAATAAGAGGAGGGTATGTGAATAAGAGTGAGGGCGTTGGAATAAGAGTGAGGGCATGTGAATAAGAGTGAGGATGTTGGAATAAGAGTATTGTGGTGGATTTTTTTTTTTAAATTAACAAATTGTATGACAATTACAGACCCAATAGAACAGAAGCACTGAAATGAGTGGGAGGTAGATGTCCGTTAAAGGGTGGTATTTATTTATATAACAAGTTCAGCCTTCACTGTTAGCCCTGCACATAGCTAAGCTAAGAATACCTGTATGTGCATATGTTTCGATGTCTGTGTTTGTGTGTAAGAAAGAGAGTGAGAAAGACATAGAGAAGGAATCTGTTTATATGAATTCCATATGCCTGACAGTCAAACCAGACATAAAATAGAATCCTAAGAAAACAATGAATATTTAATTTTTCATCTCGCACAATAAAAGAAAAAAAAAGGCTTACAACTGGAACAAGTTTTAAAGTATGCTTTTTTTCCATTGAATGTCTAAAATGCAAGGAGTGGCTTATGGAATCCACTCTTTCACAATTATAAAATATCAGCTTCTTTCTTTCATGGCTCTCCATAACTTTCTGCCTCTTGTTAATCAATTTAACTTTTGTCCCTTTACCATCTGTTTTTGTCCCTATTCTGCCATCTATTTACATAAATTCAGTAGGTTACTCACTGTTTCCCCCGACTTCTCTTACTTTCAACATATCCTGTGAGTGTTCAATTCTCTAGACCCTTTTTCCTCATTATGTATCCCAGAAACTTCTCAGTAGAACCATATCACTGTAACTTCATGTAACATCATCTGTGAGAAAATTGTCTGGCATTCACTGCCATATTGGAGATTATATATTACGTAGCAGTTCTAATATTTGTTTCTAATATTTTCCTGGCTATTAATACCTTTGCTTAGTTTCTAAAAGGGCAGCTTTGCTATTCCTATGTATTTTTGAATTTCAGTGTCAAATTTCCTATTGTCTATTCACTACTCAGATAGTTAAAATTCTGTACTTACTTGATTTGACACATTCAATGTGTAGCCCATAATCTTATAATGTTTCTTTTGATTGACAACCATATCTTCCTTCTTCTTATAGTTAATAGTCCTTTCTTCTGGTTTTCCTTTACTACCTTTAAGTGTTCTTTCAATTTTTCTTCTGAGTTTGCCATTAACATGGTGTCATCCACATATCTTATATTGTCCATTGATAGGACTTCTACTTCTCTTACAATTGTTTTACTATATAGGTTAATTCATCCAGGGAGAAAACACATCTTTATCTTACTTCATTTGTATAATTATTATTCAGCTTTTATATGCTTTATTCCTTCAGGATGTGTGTGGTTATGGCTCTTCACAACTTCCTATTCTTTGTATCTCTAAGCAATACATATCCCCTTACTATCTCTTCCAGTTTCTGTTCTGCCATCCATTTACACAGGCTTGTTAAGTACATTAGTCACTATTTCCCCTCTGCCCCTCTTACAGCTACATCACACTGAAACACTGGTTCCCATATGTTCACCAAAAGTTAAGCAATGTTGATCCTGGTCAGTACCTAGATGGGTGACCACTTGGGAATACCAGGTGCTGTAAGCTTGGATATGCGAGTGGTATAACGGATAATGGCTCAGAATTGTTTATTGGATAACCAAGTTCCACTACATGCAAATACCCATGGGAAAGGTATGAATCCACTTCTTTTCCTCCACCTATGGATTAATTAGTAAGACTTGTACTACTAAACTATTATTATCTCTAGAAAAAATTCTTTCAATCTAAAAATATTTCCTGGCTTTAAATAATCTGTAAACGGGTAATAAGCTGTAAAAAAAAAAAAACAAATCACCCAACCAAAAAGA
Source organism: Acanthosepion pharaonis (assembly GCA_903632075.3). Lineage (NCBI taxonomy): Eukaryota > Metazoa > Mollusca > Cephalopoda > Sepiida > Sepiidae > Acanthosepion > Acanthosepion pharaonis. Next base: position 166,678 of record CAHIKZ030001550.1, read on the forward strand.
ATCTTGCCATCATTATGTCTTGTGAGTGTCAAATTCTCCAATCCCTTTTTCCTTATTATGCATTTCAGAAATTTCAGCTATCTCTTTCTGATTCTAAGTACAAATGTCCTTTTTGTTCTGATTTTCCTTAAAATGTTTGATCCATGGAATTCTTAGTGTTCTTCTGTAGATCCGTATGTTTGTTGCCTCAAGTCTCCTCTTCACCTGTGAGGAAATTTTCCAAAATTCCCTGCCATATCAGAGGATTGATATTACATAACAGTATAGAATTCTATCTTATCATTACTTAATTGAAATTACTGTCCATATCTGAAAGTATACTTAATGGTAACTTTGTCCCAAGAGCAAATTCAGGAAGCCTTTCATGAAGAATTTGATCCTTATTAATTGATATTTTGCCAGATTACACCACTGATCAATATGTTATAGCAGGCAAGTTATTTTTCATTTGTTTAGTCTTTAAATAAAAGAAAAATAACTATATCCTGGAAACCATAGATCTGTCCCTCAGTATTTTGCCATTGCATTGGAATGGTCAGAAATAGAAGAACATTAGAATGTCTGCAGCTTGTTTGGAATACTTGTTTGCAAAGATGGCCTGATATCATAATTTTGTTGTGTGAATACATTATACAACAATAAATGAACTCAAAAGTTAATTTCCATCCTGCATCATAATAATTTATTTATATCCAAGCTTCAACTTGTACAAATATACACATGAAAGTCATGAGTCGAAACAAAAAAGTACCAAAAATAATGGAATATGGAATAATATTTTTTATTCAATAACTAACAAAGATATTAAATGAAGATAAATATTAATTTAAAATGTTATTATTTCAAAAAAAAATTAAATGTTAATTTTAAAACAATATCATCAATTTTTTACTGTTCAATCTATATACTTATTTTGAGGTCTGATATCATAATGATGAAATATTTCTCATTAAATCTTAATTTCAAACAATTCAGCTGGATGTGGAGGAGAAGCCAAAACATCAACTGAAATATTATCATGACCATTTGGCAGAACAAGATTAAATCAAATGTAATTATTTTTTAATATTTGCATTCCAATGACTACTTGTAAAATCTGTGATACTGATAAAAATCAAAATACCAATAACCTATTTTCTGTTTCTTTTTCTTTTTTCAGAAAATATACCTATAACCGGGCTTTCATTGGAACAACCATATTTTTGAGGTTTATTGTTATCTGCAAAGATTCATCTTGATTCATATTTCCTGGACAGTTTATTTTCCACATTTTATATCTTGAAAAATTTCAAATCTTATTCAGGTTATCTACAAATCCATATATGAAATTCTGATGAGTAGAAATTAAGGCAAAACTTATTCTAACGTGTCTTTACATTTGCAAGTGACTTCAGACTGATTACAATCTAAATTCTTGTTTCAAGATATGTGCCTATGAAAATTAAGACAGAAGAGATAAGGCTTTTCCATTTATTTGATTCCAATATATAAAGTCGTGACAAGGATTAATAGACTGACTTATCAACCAAAGTACATAGTTGAGTGGAATAGCTGATATTTAAGTAAAAGAATAAAAGAATCCTACAACATGGAACAGTGCAAATATTGTGAGAATATGTTCAAACAAGTTGCAAAACACATTGACAAATGCCCATCTAGACTAAAAGAAATTGCAGATATGCAACCATGTCCTCATTGCAATAAAATGTTCAAGCGAGTTGCTACTCATCTTCACTTCTGCCCAGAGAAACCTGAAGAAAAGGGTAAAATAGCCAAAGCAAAAACAACTAAAAATGATTCATCATCAAATAAAAAGGACAACAATGATATAGAAAATTTAAAGATGCAACCATGTCCTCATTGCAATAAAATGTTCAAGCGAGTTGCTACTCATCTTCACTTCTGCCCAGAGAAACCTGAAGAAAAGGGTAAAATAGCCAGAGTGAAAACAACTAAAGATGATTCATTATCAAAAGAAAACGACAACAATAATATAGAAAATTTAAAGACGCAACAATGTCCTCATTGCAAGAAAATGTTCCAGCGAGTTGCTAGCCATATTCATAGCTGCCCAGAGAAACCTGAAGAAAAGGGTAAAATAGCCAGAGAGAAAACAACTAAAAATGATTCATCATCAAATGAAAAGGACAACAATGATTTAGAAACTTTAAATATGAAACCATGCCCCCATTGCAAGAAAATGTTCCAGCGAGTTGCTAGCCATATTCATAGCTGCCCAGAGAAACCAGAAAATGGAGACATGCCTGATGGCAAAGCAATGAGAAATGATTCATCTTCAGAAGAAAAGGACACCAATACAGCTGCAGTGAGCTTTGATGAAACTGACACTATTTGCACACCTGTGAAAGATACATTTCCTGACACACTTTTTGACCAATCAGAATGCAGAAATAACTTTTCTGTCTTTATTTCATCATCGAAGACATCAACAGCAAATCATGAAAATTCTGTTACTGAAAGTGCTTCACATAAACTGATATACCAGCCAATTCATACTAATTATCAGGCATCAGCTGTGCAAAAAAACCCTGCAAGTGAAGACTCTTGGGAAACAAGTTCAGAACTTTCTTCCCATGCCACACCAATGAGTCTTAAGAGGCGCCCACTTCATGGTAACCAGACTTTATATCATCAGGTACAAACTGTTGACCTCTCAAGGAATGATCAACGGTCTCTGACAGATTTGAGTGAAGAGAGCATTTTTAATAAATCATTGGAATCTGATGACAGTTTTTCATATCTTCACCAGGATTTAAAACGACCTCCAATTCACCAAAATTCAGAATCCTATTTAATGAGTGAAACAAATAAAAAACTTCTATTTCCCAACAATGAAGAAGAATTCTTTGAATTTCAGCACCATGTCTCACGAGAATAAGTCATTGACTGTAAAATAACAAAAATAACAAGAAGTCTGTGTGCTTTTTGAAGCAGTACTTATCTAATATATATATCTCACACTTTGATGTCGCAAGAATCAATATTTATATCAAGCTAGTTAAGGTAATTGATTGCTAATGTTTGACAAGACAAAATGAAATGGGAAAAAAATATTTGTATTGTTACCCAAGAAAAAAATGGTATTTTTTCCAAGATTTACTATGGCAGTCCAACTGGAAGCACAGTCATGGAAGATAGTGTAAAGACAGAACTCAAGTGCCAATATTCTTGAAAATTTATCGTTGTTGCATAAAAAGTATGCCATCCAACTGCTTATATATATTTACACACACACACACACACACACACACACACACACACACACACACACACATATATATATATATATAATTAAGTAATTCATTGAATCTAGAAGAAACCTCAACAGAATGCAGAAAGCACTGGACAGCCATTTTTTCCTATATTTGGGACTCATCAGCAGTGCGCATCCACTACCAAGAATTGAAACCCAGACAGTTCCATTATTAGGCAAATGTATATCAAATATAGAACGAAATTGGTGTCTAGTGCTTTCTGCATTCTGTTGAGGTTTCTTCTAGACTCAATGAATTACTTAGTTATAATTATCTCAAATCCTCTTAAATGGCCATCACAAGATTCAGTTGTGCCTTGAATAGATATTGCTATTTAAACTGGATAAACTTTTAAAACCTCTGGCACAATGTCACCAGAGATGATGATGTCATTAAGTCTATTTTTCTGACTGTTTGCATGTCTTTTCAGTCCACCAGGTAACTTACAGACTTTATCACAAATGTGACACTAATTGATAGTATTTAATGCCATTTTGTACTTGATCAGTAATCTGGTACAATGACTTTTAAATGACTCAATTTTTTTATGGTTTATAAACATATTACGGGATATTTAACCTTTATCACTCTGTATGTGACTTTATTTGCTGTACAAAAAAAGTTTATCCTGCCACTGAAGATGACTCTGATCATTGAGCAATAGTGTGTTCAAATTTCACAGTTGTGTTGTCATATCCTGCTATCGCAACAGAAAACAATGTTGAATGAAATTAACAATATGGATACTGTAATTCAGGGAACTTTCAAAAGAAATACAGTGGAAAAGGAAATAATATTAATAATGTAGTGTGCTAAAGATTAAATGACTCAATTTTCTTTCTTTACTTAAACAAAACATATCGCATCATATTTATATATAAATTCCCGGTGAACACACACACACACACACATATAAATTTCAGGTGAACATAAATATGAATATATAATATCGTACATTGAGTGAAGGTGTTAGTAAAATGTTTGGTTGATTAATCACGACATATGTTTATTTATTTTTGTTCATAGATCAATTTCTTAGTGTCTGTGCAAAATTGATTTGTGAATTTTAAAGGATTAAAATAAAAATAAATAGACGTAATATGTCTAGATTATTCAACCAAACATACTTGAATGAAAATATTCTGCCTAATATATATATATATATATATATATATATTCACACAATCATTAAGTAGTCTGCTGATTACCTGATGATTGATTGAAAAATGAATAGAACTTTTAGTTGTGGTCAGACACTGTTGAACCAGGAATTTATTTACGTGTGTGTGTGTATATATATATATATATACATACATATATATATATATATATATATATATATATATATATATATATACACATGTACATAGATGGTAATTGAGAGACAAATTGAAAGAAAATTTATGTAAACATTTTCTTTTCAAATGAATAATGTTTTTATTGTTGGAATTATATATATGTAGTGGGGAGGGTGCATATAAATATAAGCACTGGTTATGATTATATTCCTTCCCCACCCTATATATAATTCTATCAATAAAAACATTACTTTATGAAATGCATTATATAGATATTTTTACACATTGTCATTCAGCTATTTATCATTGCTCTGATATATAGAAATTTATTTGCTATATTCTCATATATATATATATATATATATATATATATATATAGTGTGTTTGTGTGTGTGTTTTTATTTAAAACAAAAATAAATGTAAAACATGGCTTTCTCTTTCTGTACAAATGGAACATTTAAGAACAGCCAAAGAAGGAATCATCAACAACTGTAAAAATAGGAGATCAATAGTTCAAACAATTTTTATTGTTTTAAAAAGCTTTTTACAAAGTTTTAAAAACAACTCACACATATGTGGCAAAACACGGGAAGAGACAACACTGCAACATTTGGGGGGGTGCAGATCCACCGTCTCTCGAGAACAACAGATGCCACATACATACATATGAAATGATTTATACATTTTCTTTTTACAAAACAATTCAAAACAAATGAATTAAACATTATATATTATATTAGATTGTTTATTTACAAGAATTATTTTATATTTACAAATTTATAAAAATATATGAACCAATTGCAATTTTATTTACCATATTATCAAGAAATATCTATGAAAACCAATTATTTTATTCATAAATTTATAAAAATGTTTTTGATAAAGCAAGCAAGAAAGTTTAAATAAACAGATAACAAAAAACATTTGTAATTATAAACTGAAAAAAACAAATTTTCTGAATATTTTTTTCATTTGCTTTCACCACATAAATTTGCTGAAATAGTTTACGAGTATCTGGATTTATACCCTTTTTTTCTTGAGAAAGGACAACAAAAATGTTAATCACTATTTATTTCTGAGACTGTTTCATTACAAGAATAATCTTTAATACTTTTATTGCCAATTTTCAAGCAAAAAGCAAGTACATATATCCATTTTCATGTTTGGATTTTATTCAAATTCTAGAAAAAGCTTTTTAAAACAATTAAAAATTGTTGAGAAATTATACAGTAATAATGATGGCAAGGGAAAAACCATCCTTTTGAAATACCATTTTTGTTTTTTTTTTTGCATTTGTTAAACTTTGATGTAATTTTAAATAAAAATAATATCTGAGGTTGAGCATGATTTTTCCACCACACTCTGACCCATATATATATATATATATATATATATATATATATATATATATATATATATATATATATGGGTCAGTCTGTTTTGAAATTGTTGATGATTAAAAAAATTATGATTTAATTAAAAAAGAAAAAAATTTATATTTATTCAAAAATGTATTGAAAGTTTTTTGATTTTGAATCCAATGCTAAATTTCCATCCAGGTTCTTACAACATTTCACTTTTCTTAATAAATCTTCTGGTATTGCTATGTGGAATATTTAGAAACAGTGATAATACAAAAAGAAAAGCATTGTGAAAGTAAATGAAATCAGCTGAGTTTTTGTATCTAAACACATTTGGCAGCAGAAATTTTCAAATTAGTGTCCTTACATCTTCACCATTTCCTCTGAGTTCCTCATTTAACCAATGGATTTTGTTTATATTACCCTCTTCCTCTACATATATATAATTCTATCAATAAGAATATTATTTTAGTTTGATGAAGTCCTTTTAAAGGACAAAGCCCATTGCATAAATTTTTTCTATTTTGTTTTTCAACATATATGATTTTATATATTTCGATTAAAATAAAAAATAATATTCTTAATAGAATTTAAAATATAATGCTTAGAAATAGTTTATTGCAAAATTGGAAAATAAGTAATAAATTCTCTGATACGCTAAATGTCTTTGGTTTCATTTTTTTCTTTTATTGTATATCCATTATATTATTTTTCTTTAAGAGTTATGTGAAAATCTTCTGAATATGCTGGTTCCAAAAGGAATAGAAAAAAAACTATTTTTGCTTTTCTTTTTTAAAAAAAAAACATACTTAAAATATTTCTTCATTGATAAAGTATCTCTTCCTCTCTCTTTATACTAATATCTAAATCCCTATCTAATCTATTAAATTGCTAATCTAATTTCTTTCTATTTTAAATATATTCAATCCATTATCTAATCTATTTTATGCTAAGTTTATTCTCTCTATGCTAATATTTTAATCCATATCTAATCTCACTATGCTAATTCTTATTTCCTCTATGCTAATATTTTAATCCATATCTAGTCTCCCTATACTAATCCTTCTATCCCCCTCTCTTTAAATCTGTATCTAATCTCCTTATTTAAAATTATTTTTTTTCTCTATGCTAATATTTTAAATTTTATCTAAATTGAAAAATATTTTTGAATTTCTCTTCCTCTATCTATGTTAAAATTTTCACCTATCTGTAATTTTAAAATCATTTTACCCCAAGTATATAATAAAAGCGATGCTATGATGCAAGGGGTTATTATGATTGAAAGAAATGGAGGATACAGTAAAAGGACAAGATTCATGCAGACAGAAGATGATGATGGACATTGCATTTTAATTTTTGAAGATCATAGTTGACATGAAAGCAGGAAATCCGAAAAGAGTTCCACAAGCAAGAAATGCAGAAGAAGCTATTAGCATAGATCTTACGGGTTACATCTAACAATTTCAACTGTAAAATGATGAGACCTATCTGCCAATCAAGTAGTGCTTAAATTCATAAAGTCAAAGTACCAAAGAGGAAAGCTCATCAGAACAATTACCATTAAAATGTTTATAGAAAATGCACAGGGAAGTTATGTTACGGCCATGGGAGAGGGACTGAAATCGAGATGGCAGGTCAGAACAAATAATGTTGCTAATTCTGCTTTGGATTTTGTCAAAAATATCTAGATATCCAATAGAAATACCAGACCAGATGTGGCAGCAAATTGTTGAGAGATTATACAGTAATAATGATGGCAAGGGAAAAACCAAAATAAAAAAAATTTTGGGGTTTTTTTAGGTGCATTTGTTTATTTTTTGGGATTTTAAATATAAATAATATCTGAGAATTATACATTTTTACACAATGACCATATATATATATATATATATATATATATATATATAATATATATATGAGCAATAGAGTGTTTTTCAATTTTTGATGAAAAAAAATTATTTATATTATTTAAATGGAAATTTGGAAAAAATTGCCTCATTTTGATAAACAATGGTCCTAATAATGTAAATAATAATTTATACATAATTAAGAAATAAAAAAAATATAGACAGATACTAAAAAATTATGATTTAATTAAAATGAAACAAATTTACTTTGTAAAAAATGTATTAAAAAGCCCTGATTTTTGAGTCTTCAATGCTAAATTTCCATCCAGGTTTTTACAACATTTGGTTTTTTTTTAATAAATCTTCTGGTAAAAATGGATGAATAAATCAAGAAACAGTGATAATAAAAAAAGAAAAGCATTTTGAAAAAAATGAAATTTTTAATCATTTGAAAATGTTAAACACATTGAAAAGCAGAAATTTTCAAATTAGTGTCCTTACAAATCTTTCACCATTTCTCTGAGTTCCTCATTTAACCAATGGATTTAAAATTTTTATTATAATTCTTTAAAAAACATATATATAATTCTTAAAATAAGAACAAATAATGTATTTAATTGTTCTTTTGGATAAAAAAAAAAAAATATCTAGATTACCATTTTATTACCAGACCAGATATTTTGGTAGCTGTGGTGGTAAATTTAAAACATTTAGAATGAACTCTTCCTCCTCTCATAAATAACAAACAAAGAGTCGGATAGCCCAATTGTGTAGTAGATTTAGTAGACGCAAAAGAAAAAATCAACTTCTATTACTAATTTATTGTTTTGTATATATCTTCAATATTTTTTTCTTTTAAAAAAAGAGTTTCTTCCATGTCTTTTTTTCGGCCCTAAACAACCACAACAATAATAAAAATTCTATCCTATTAAATGTGAATTAATAATTTATAAATAAATATAAATATTTTAGTTTTTTAAATCTTTTTTTTTTTTTTTTTTAAGCATTTCACCCCAAGCAAGGCGGGGAAGCCACTAGGATGCAAGGGGTTACAGAAAATTTAGAGCAAGATCAGATAGGAGTGATAGAAGAAAGGATGAGGGTAGTGGATAGATCAAGGCAACTGGAGATGTCGATTGACATTACACTTGAATAGCTGGAGATTATAGCTCTCAGGGAAACAGGAAAAGGGAAGGGAGTTCCACAGGCGAGAGGTGCGAGACATGAAGCTATTAGAGTAGAAGAGACGGCTACATTTAGGAGTTTCGACAGTGAAGGGGTGAGAGCGGGATGCCAGCCTCGTAGGGCGCTTGAACTCATGACGTCTGGGAACCAGCGAATGCAGCTCCTCGGAGCAATTTCCATGAAAGTATTTGTAGAACAGACAGAGGGAGGCGACGGCGCGTCTGTGAGAAAGTGACTGTAGACGAGACGCCAGGGCAGGGCCAACCACATTGCATATCCGCCTCTGGAGCCTATCAAGAACCCTGAGGCAAACAGAAGGGGCACCAGACCATATATGGCAGCAATACTCCATGCAAGGGCGAATTGTGGATTTGTAGATCTGGAGGATCGACTCGGGGGAAAAAATTTCCTAGCGCGGCTCAGGGAGCCAACTTTCCTTGCGGTGGACGAGGCAATTGACTCAATGTATTTATTCCATCTCAGGTCAGCAGTCAACGTGAGACCGAGAAGCCGCAGAGAGTTGCTCTCGAGAAGTTGAGCGTCAGACATTCTAATGGAGGGAAGGGAAGGCTCTCTGTGGTGATTAATAGAGAGCAGTTTTGTCTTCGAAGCGTTGAAGTTGACCAGCCAATTCATGCCCCAGTTCACAATCGATTGGAGGTCCTTTTCGAGACGCACGGCCAAGCGAGTTTTGTCAACGAGACTAGATTTGTTATTGAGGCAGGAATAAATTGTGGTGTCATCCGCGTAGATGCCAACTTGGGAAGTTATTGCGTCAGGAAGGTCGTTTATGTAGATAAGGAATAGAGTGGGACCTAGGATGGAGCCTTGAGGAACACCTACGTTCGTGGGATAGGAACTGGAGGAGAATCCATTGAGAACGACCTTCAATTTACGGTTTGGCAGGAATGATCGTATTAGGTTATATAATCGACCCGTAATGCCATAACCCTGGCGAAGAAGGCCAGCATGCCAAACCCTATCAAATGCTTTGGAGATGTCTAGTGCCACGGCTCAGACTTCCCCGTTATTTTGGAGAGCTCGGTAGACTGTTTCAGTGATGTCCGTAAGCACATCGGCTGTAGATCGAGCAAAGCGGAAACCATATTGCTTGTCTGAGAGCAGATTATGGGATGTGAGGTGGTTAACCACCCCGATATTGATTAGGGCTTCGAAGACTTTACCGAAGAGGGGAAGGAGACTGATAGGACGGTAGTTGGAAGGGTCAGAGGGGTCGCCGGAGTTCTTGAAGACAGGAACGACCGAAGAGGACTTCCAGCAGTCAGGAAAACAAGATTCCTTGAGGCAGTAGTTGTATAGTTTAGAAAGGGCGGGCGCCAGTTCAGGCGCGCATTTCTTCAAGACAATGGCTGGTATCCCGTCTCCACCACTAGCTTTGTTCGGATCTAAATTAGAGATAACGGCCAGTACCAAAGATGGGGTTATGTTTAACCCACTCAATATGGCCTCAGTTCTAAGAGGGAAGTCGGGTATGGGTACACTGGAAGAGTCGAGAGTTGAGTTGAATGAAAATTTCCGAGCTAAGCATTCAGCCTTGTCGGTAGAGGATTCGGGACTTCGAACTGGTTGAATAAAGGAGGTATAGAGGGTTTGCAATTGTTCAATATGCTCTTGCAGAGACGCCAATAATCTTTGGAGCCAAATTTGCGAGATGCAATACGTTCCTTCATTCGAGCCGCAAATAGTGACTTAGCATCGTTGAGGACACGCTTACATTCGTTACGGGCAGATGCAAAGAGACGTCTATTGCAGTCAGACATGTCGCTACGGAATAGGTGGAAGTAGTGGTTCCTATAGGCGATGGCGGCTGAGCAAGCAGCCGAGAACCAGTGGGGGAGGCACGACTTGACCCTATATTTCCTTGATGGGATGAAAGCGTCGATTCCAGCTTTAACCCAGGAAGACACCTCAGAAGCACATTCTTGGACGGGGAGCTTAAAGACTCCATCCCAGGGGACATCGCAGAGGAAATCTCGGAACGCGTCCCAGTCAGCTCGTTGATAGTATAACGAGGTTCTAGTGGTAGGAGGTTCTTTATGGGGGTGGAGTTAAAGGAGATGTTAACTGATACTACTGCATGGTCAGAGTTACCAAGAGGGCAGAGTTGCGAGGCAGGATTCGGAGATGGAGGTAAAGTACAGGTCGAGTAGAGAGGCTTTACCTTCCCGGTTGAAGGCAAAACGAGTGGGGAAGTTAACTATCTGTGTGAGGGAATGGGAGATTGAAAAATTGAGCGTTTGAATTCCTGCGTGGTCAGTAGTAGCATTCTTAAGCCACAAGGTGTGATGGGCGTTAAAGTCACCAAACACAAAAATGTGAGCAAACGGGCGGAGGGAGAGAGCCCTGTCTATGCTGTCAGAGATGCTATCGAGTATCTCACAGCCTTGAGAGGATGGAGAGCGGTAAAGGAAGAAGAGATAGCTTACCGCATTAAGGAGAGAGAGTCGGAGACACATGTATGACTGGTCTGGCGATTCGAGAGAGGACTCTCTGGCGAGGGGGAGATGTTCCTTGACGTAGACACCAAGACCGTGCATGTGGGTTAGAGAGTCTTTTCTGAGAAGAGGGAGATAGCTGGGGATCGAGAGATCAGAAGAGGGGATAGATGAGACAAGGTTTGTCTCACAGAGAGCCAGTATATCCGGGGCGCTTGTAGTGAGGAAAGATTCCAGACTGGAGAAGTTTGTCCTAATGCCCCGGATGTTGGAGAACGAAATGTTGAGGGGTTTAGGTGGTTTTTGAGAGGCTGGTTTCGGGTTAATCTTTCGGTCTTTGTAAGTCATGTTGAATTTTGTTTGTAAGGTGAGAAGGCCCGAAGTAAAAGAAACAGACAGTTTCGACCGTGACGCGGGCAGAGAGAAGTTGGCAAAATCTGCATCATTATGTGGCCTCAGGGATGCCCACCGGAGGTGACTGCAGGGACACCTTTCCATGCGCGACATGGCACTACAAACACCCCGGTATTATACAACTGTTGATCAGAGCGGCCGCTCAAGACGCTACGCAAGAGTTAGAGCTCTTAACTACCAGTCGGAAACAGCAACCAGAGAACTGTCAGCCGTGTAACGTACGAGACCAGATGTGGTAGCAATGTTTGATGCATGGATGAATGGTAGACTTATCAATGTACAAGATAGATTCTGGCAATAAAAGCAGTCTCACACAATGTCATGGACCTATTTTCCTAGCAGTAGACTAAAAAATTGGTTCAATATAATTACTCCACTTTATGTCAGTGAAAATGAAGGTACAGGGAGTTGTTCTCCTGGTGGTTAACATCAGCCATGCAGATGAAAGGTTCAAAAGGTTTTTTAAGATGATCAATTGAGAGTGTTATTTCATTTTGTGGATGTTAAAATTAACCAGACACTTTTTTTGGCCCAATTAATTCTTCAGGACATTGACATTTTTTCTGCTATCACAGATGAAGAGAACCATTACCCTTAATTCTAGGAATCCTGCTATATATATGAAATATATTTTTCTTGAAAAAGAAATGTGTCTTTCCCGCTTAAATTTCTTTAACTGTTTTATTCTTATAGTTTTTGCAAACGGTACAAAGACATTTTCTCTTTAACCAAGATCCTATATAGTAAGGTTACAACATCTGAAAAGCTCAATCCAATCCAATTCAGCTGGGTTAGTAAAACAAAATATTTTTTCTTTTTCTTTTCAGGCTTCCATTCTTTAAAGTAATATACATATTTGACATGATGACGGACACAAAGTCAGGGTCTACTTTAGTAGTATATTTGCACTGTAAATTGAACAGTTGGTGATATAATGTTGGACACAAAGTCAGGGTCCATTTTGACATTATTTGTCCATTTCAAACCATGTACCCAGTTTAAAAACACTTTGTAATAAAATGAATAGATTTTCAGAAAAAAAAAAAACTTTTTTCATAAGAAACAAGAAAATTTGCATTTGAAAAAACTTTCATAGAAAAAATTATCTTTGTCTAACCAAATTTTTACTTAATTTGATAATTTCAATTCTTTGGCAAAAATAGCATTGTAGAATTTTGAATTCTACACAGGAGAAATTAAGATAAACGGGTGCCTCACTAATGTTATTTATGTTCAGTACATGTTTCTGTGAAGGTATCTAATTTAATATTAAAGTCAATACATTTTTCGAAACATTGGGACAACAATTTCAAAATTCACTTGTCATACACAGGAACAAGAAAGACTGGGCATAATTTTGATTTTAAATGCTGCCCTAATTAAAAATGCCACCCTAAATAAAAAAAACATCATAATTCTTTACATCAAAATTACTTCGAAGTAGTTCTGATAAAAATTTTACCAACTATAAACACATTTCAAAAATACTATATTATAATCCCAACCTCTAAACATAAATAATGCCTACTAGAGACGCATACAATTATCATCAGAATCCTGCATAAACATACTAGAATTATGATATACTTACACACAAGAATTATACACACAAATGCTGCTTGACAAATCAAATGCACATGAAATCTGCTTAATCAATGAAAATCAAACAACACAAAAATAAAAATACCAGAATTTTTTCCATTCTCTGATGAAGCTTTGATAAAAAGAAACATGTCAGATTTATAAACATTTCCAATTTGTTCATTATCCTATCATTCTGTCGGATTTCAATTTATATTTGTTCCCAATTTATATTATTTTATCTAATTATTTGTTTGTATTGTTAAAATAAAATATAAAAAATATTCTATTACGTTTATGTCGTACCATACTTTTCACCAAACCTAAGGATTTTTTGTCATCAATGGCAAAAAATAGAATTGCTCACAGTACATCAAAAAATATCTGGAGGCAGTTCTGGGACAATGAATAAAGATGACAGAAAAAATATTTCATTTGTCAAATGCAGTACAAAATGACTAAGAACACAATTCAAGACACATGGAAATTCCTTCTTGCAACTACTTATTCCAATTAGTTCTTCATTAACTAAGAGAACAACTTCTTTACAAATAAAAAATTTCTCCCATATCATGTAAAAAAACTCTTAACGTTGTTCAATTCTAAAATATTTGGCAAAAAGAGTTTTCGGTATTTCTTGAGAATAGCATCGACTTGTAGGGACATTATTATAAATAAATTGTAGGGACATTATTATAAATAAATTGTAGGGACATTATTATAAATGAATTAAAATATAAAATAATAATGAATATTATGAATAAAATAAAACAATAACATTAAAACCTTGTTTAAAATAAATTAAATAAAAATTCTCCCAGCATGCATCAGAAACTTTTCCTGTCAGAAAAAAAACTTCCCGCCAAAAGATGTTGAATTCAATCTCTCTGCTATTGACCTTTTGGTAGTTATGACATTTAACTTCTCTCTCCGAGACATGGCGTGTAATAATACAAAATGACTTCTTCCTTTTATTACATGTAACCTAAAAACACCTGTAACCAAAAATACATACACCAGTACACAAAATAATAAATTGTATGATGTTAATGTACAATTTAACATGCTCTTACTGTTATCTCTGTGTATGTTTTATTCCTGTGAAGTATGTTTTTATTTCCTGTGAACACCAGGCTATTTATGCTACTATGCTGTGAGTGACACCACAGTCTTTTACTTGCATGGCTGCAAAGTCAACCTTCATCTGAATAAGTGTATGTTTTTCTGTTTTAAAGTAAAAACTTTTTTCTTTAGATTAATCATTAAATGAACCAATTTTCATTGAATAAAATTTCTATACTTATTACTTTAATTTTGGAAGATTTTAAAACCAGATATTCTTTTTTTTTTTGTTCCATGTCCATCCGTCATGTTGAATCAAATCACAGGAGCGGGATGTGATACAAGGTCAGTTATTTAACATGGGGAATCTGATTGCATACACTCGGGTCACTGGTCAATTTTCATCCAACCCCCACATGTACAGGATCAGGTGCAAAACTTGTCTTGACTGGTCATGGCCACAGAATAGATACTACAATATGATTATAGTCTCTGGACCGCAGAAGACTTTCTTTTTTTTTTTGTTGTTTTTGAGGTCTCTTTATATCCAGAATCGGTCTTACTTGTCTTACTAGTTAAGCTTTTTCTTTCAATTGTTTTTAAATAAATGTGGTAGTGCCAAAAGGATATGACGCATTTTCTTTTACACCATAGACCAACCCAAATTGCTATATGGTGAGAATAGATGTTGTCATAAGATAACTTCCACCACCTACTATGGACCTCCTCTAATCTAAAATTGTTATTTGTAGGAATAATATATAATATTTAATTATCAAGTTGGAACGAAAGTTTGATTTTTATGGTCAAAATGTTAAAAAGTATCATTTAGTAATGCAACTATGAGTAATTTAGATCTTTTTCTTTTAGATTATAAGAATATTATTGAAAATATAGAGTAGAGCATGGTGGGATAACGAGGAGACACAGTGAAGTAATGGTTAGCAGCTCAGGTTGACGAATCAGATAGCCGAATTCGAATTAAGTGTTAATGCCTTTGGGAAAGGTATGAATCAATCTCTTCTTCCCTCAGTTATAGGTAAATAACAGAACAGACTAGGTCATGCAGCCTTGAATGGCAACCTGTCTAGAAGAAGAAGTAATTCTGAATTCATCACCAGCCTGGAGAGAGTTGGGCTCTATCAGGCTATCTTGCCAAGGAAACACCACTGCTGTTGCTGCTGCTGCAATACATGACAGAGAGTAGCAAGAGAGTAACAGATTGAGAAAAAATAGTACAGAACTTATAAAAAAACAGTTTTGTACAACCTATTTTGATTGGACAAAGAACAATGGGATTAAGCCAATCACAGGCTTCTATCAAATTGGCACCAAAAGACAAGTTTCTAGCTCACCCACTTTCTGCTTCAAACTCTGACCAAGACAGATGGGCTATTAATGTCTGACATTAAATGCACTCTCTTCCAGAGGATATCTCAACCTTTTTATGCTGCAACCTTCAAGCAACTAATTTGAGCAGTCATGAATCCAACCTGAAAGATACTTAAGAATATATCTCTTCAAGTTACAAGGAATTCATTTAATTTAAGCCACAAATGCTACTCTTTGTTTGTAATGCTTTATTGTATAATTGTTTATTGTGTAATACAATGTTTCCTAATGTTAATGTTGTATTGTGTCTCCTTTTTCTCGTGTCCTGTTAATTTTAACACCAATTTGCACCAAAAACATCATAAACTTGTCACATCCACCAGTTCAGCAACCGGAAGTGGATTAGCTCCCTTGACTGACAGTGATTTTGTTATGTACCTCCACATACCAGTGTTTTCTCATTTCTAACAAATTCCAAAAATTATGTATATACAATACATAAAAACTCTTGATGAACTGTTCCGGATTACTAGTAGAAGCCTTTGCTTAAATAAAAGACATTTTTTAAATGTTTACTTAATTTCTTAGGCAAAGAAATAGGAAAGACATTCCGCCACGAAAATGAGATGTGACACAAAGTCGGATTAATGTGGGGGACCCGAGCGCGTACACTCGGGCAGGGACAAAAAATTCCCCTCAGCCCCCGCAACCGTTGGTTGCGCTGGCCTCGGTGCAATGGGAGGGCGCAGCCTCGGGCAGCTGTTCCCCAGGGCTGGGCACCTCTTCAGTATAATTTTCCTCAATTGCCCCTCTGTCCTTTGAGAGAGAAGTCCCTGAGCGCACTCTGTCCAAGGACAGAGACACAACTGAGAGATGATAAGTCTGCATTAAAATCCCTTCAAAATATACATATATATATATATATATATATATATATAGGAGAGGGAGAGGTGGGGCCTTCTTGGATCTCTGTGGGTCTCCCTCACTGCCACAACAGGGTTACATGTGATCCTGTTATCACAAAAGTACTGATCACCTCCCTGACGGAAGGAAGTAGAAGTAACTTTTTTACCTTTAGGTGATGAGGTCCTCCTTCCTGTTTTTTGTTCATGTTTGCTTTCTTTTCCTCTTTTGACCTCTTCTTTCCAGGAAAGATACAGTTACTGCCTTTTCTTCTCTTCTCTGCTTACCCCCCCCCTCTCAGGAAAATGCAGTGAATCTGCTTTTCCTCTCTTTTCTTTACCATCACTCCAGATTTGACAGTCAAGCATATCCCATTCATTTCTGTTGAGCAACCCAATCCTCTGATTCGTTCGAATTCGTTTTTGTTGCTTTGTTAATTAATTCATTGTTTTTGCATGTTAATTCTCTTAACATTTGTTCACAGAAACACCATCATGGTGGCTTATGATTGGTTACTTAGCAACCACACCACGTTTTGGCGCCTTTTTCATCACTACACCGCCATATTGAAATTTACTTAGCATCACAGCATCTTGATTTGTCTTCCCAACAAATTTCTGGATTTATGTAACAACATTATTAAGAACTCTGCCTTTGTTGTAACTCAGTTTTTGGTGTCAATATTTATTCTTTATATTGAGAGTCCCATAAAATAGCGACCCCTTTGTAGGCTGCTACAAAATTGCCCCTATGTTCAACCCAACTAAAGAACACATTTGGAATGTTTTACTCAGAGTTTCATAAATGTGACAATGCAAGTGCAGCAGTAAAATCCATCCAGCTTTCAGATTCGATGCATTGAATATAACAAGTTGCAGGAAGAATTTTTTTGTCTAGAGAATGAGCCTATGGAATTATAACATTAATTCCATCTACATTCTACGCGCGCGCGAGTTTTCCTCCTTTCCTTCTTCTCACAGCTAGACGTAGCAGTAATCTGGAGGGGGAACTTCGCTAGCTCCTACTGATGAAGTCAGCCTAACAGATTTTGAATTTTTCCCGCGCGTTTCTCGGCGTCTCAAACGGACAGCGTTTGCAAGCCAGTTGCCTTCCGACTTTCGACCTAAGTAGACGGGAAACTCATTTATTCCGTGCCCTTAAACCATATGCGGGCCGGAATATCTTATCTCAACAATGTCGACTTCACACTTTACCAAGACTTCTTCTCGTCTTGAAGCTGCCCGCAGGTCAGACCTTCTCCGTTTTCGACCAGAAGACGTTCGGGACACACGACACAGTCGTGAGCAAAACTTCGTATTCAACAAGTGGCTTATTTTTATCCCTCGTCAGTCAATCGTAAATACAGACAGGGATATCCTACTGACGAACAACTTGCTATCCGCAGGTCAGACCTTCTCCGTTTTCTGCTAGAAAATGTGCAAGACACACGACACAGTCGTGGGCAAAACTTCGTATTCAACAGGTGACTTACATTTATCCCTCGTCAGTCAATATTAAATACAGACAGGGATATCTTACTGACGAACAGATATTCTTCGTCCCTTCTGGACTCGCCATAATTAACTTCTCATAGACGATGCGACCAACCGCAACTAGCTCTTCTTCCTTTTGGCTAGACGTCTACAGCATTCCGTTAAAATTTTCAACAGTTAATAATTCAAGACCTGACCGAACTCTGAGACCCTACTTTGAACCTGAACATAAAAAAGAAAAAAAAGAAAAAACACAAGATCACATACACTCTCAATTCATTGGACTCTAATCTGCTTTGAACCAGTACCTTAAAAATATGCATAACATTACACTCACACTAACAAAAACTCGCAGTGAGTATTTTTCTTTGTTGTATGTATAATATTCCGTGTAAATTGACTTTTCTGGAACCTTCTTCCTCATGAACTTTTCCAGCCTTGTTCATCTTGCATTTCTATTTAGGCGCGGAACTTTTCCCCGATCTCGTACCACGAGATAATCTACTTGTTTCCATCTAATAAAAGTTACACATGTTTTACAAACAGACGTCTTTGTCATTTTATTCCGGCTATCTCTTTGATGTTTATTAATTTATGCACTTGTTGATTGACCCCTTTCCTCTCACTGTTCATTCACGCATTTATTTTTATTTTATACATTGCTTGTGGACTCGGTAGTTTAGTGTGGCCACTTCGTAATAAACCAGCACTGCACCCTACCGGGTCTGTAACAAGCCAGTGGCAGACAAAAATGGCGGCTACTACATTTGGATATATACATACATATATTATTTACTTCCTACCCTGGACTCTTTCTCTATCTCTCGTATGAACTCGGAATTGAAACTCTTGAAACTTTCACCTTTACCCTTCTCTATTATTATTTCGTGTTATATAAAAAATACATTGTATTCTCAACATTTTGTGCATTATCTTTTAATCATTACATAAGGTCAACATCCAGCGAAACTAATTAAAATGATTTCTGATAGGAATAAGCATTATCATAAAATAAACAAATCATCCCAAATGTTAACCTCCTGTTATATCTTACAGAATCATCAATAGCGTCAATTATTGCAAGTCATTGTTTACACAATAACTTCAAGTACACTTTTTGGACAGCTTTGTATGGTTTCGTGACTGACATGAACAATTGAACCCATGCACAAGTATCAATTGACCTTATATTGGGACGACTAAAGATAAAATAAATTTCAGTAAAACAGATAAAATAAATAAAAATGAATTCATGATTGACAAAGAAACTAGTCAACAAGAATGGCAATAATAATAATAATAATAAATCTAAGTCAAGAAGAAAAATTAAGTGGAAGAAAAATAATGACTTATATTTAGATATTTATTTCCACTCATGTTATAGTGAAACACACCTATTCTATAGTTAGACTCTCCCACCTATAATAAATAGTAGTAGTAGTAATAGTCACAAAGTCGCTCAGTGAGTTGGTCAGTCAGTCGATGTCGGACGACCGTTAGTCGGATACTAAAAGTACCAACCACCACAACTAGATCTCTGCGTCATTACCTATGATATCAAGTTCCTAACGTTTTGTACATCAAACCTATTTTAGGACCGACTTAGTACAAATACAAGCCTCCACTGTGAAACTACTCTACAACAACTCACTAGCCCTGCTGTAGGACAGGGACTATTGTAGTGTGCCCAAATGTAAAAAAAATATGAAAAGAAAATATTTTTAAAAATTGAAATTAAAAGAAAGTGTAGCAACTGCTACACTTTCCATGCCTACAATTTACTCATCTGTGATTGGTTAATAAATAGATACTGTTTTATCACAGGACAATTTAGTAATCGCAGTCACCACCTTGAATTTTTCTGCCACGAATTTGCTCAAATATGTTTTCGTTAGAAAATCAGTGATTGGTCGAATTTTATCCAATCATACATTTTTGTGTTAATTCAACTTTCCTGCATTGTTGCCTGGAGCCTACCAGCAGTTATATAAACAGCAGTTTGCTCCACAATAGACCGTAGAGTCCAGCAACTTACGCTTGTCTACACAGATCCACGATTCTACTCACAATGCACACACAGACACAGATATTTGTATCACATTACACTATTTTTCTTCTGTGACTAAGCCAAGTTTACAAACCAGCACTCTATTAACTAGACAAACAACACATATCTAAATTGACTGTATTCCTTTCTTCATCAAACATACTATTTTCAACATAGAACATTGAACATTCTTATCAAAGAAATATTCTTAATAACATTTTATGTTATTCAGGATACAGTTAAAGGGAAGTAACTTTTTCTTCCTTAATTTACACACATCATTGCACAATTGTTTTGTACTTGTTTTAATATATATATTTTATTGTTGGTGCACAAATGGAATCTCGTTGTTTTTTATCTTGAATCGTTAAATGTATAGTAGAAGTATGCTTTTAGAACACGCAATTACATTTGATAACTTCAACGAATAACACAAGCAGCATTTGCCTTCCTTTAAAAACCCATATCTCTTTCTTTCTCCCCACTCTTCTCTCTCTCTTCTCTCTCTCTCTACTTCGCCCCTCAAATAATGAGAAGGCAACTCTCATATAAAAAGAACGACTGAACATCTGCTGTGGAACAGAAGTTTGCTGGTCCAGGGTATATAGTTATTTTGACTAGAAATCTACCAAGATAAGAGAATCTCAATGTATAACTTCCGCTATAAAAAAAAGGAACACCAGAAAATAAATGAAAGAATTTCGGCCAACTGGAGCCTTTCAAACTTGTATATAAAGAAACGACCGACAGATAGTAAAGGAGGCAGTCAAAGAAACCTACCAGAGCGTGTCATCTGATTAAGACATTTTCTGCTCTTTTTGAGGACTGAGAAAAAGTAGATTGAAGTTGCATGTTTCCAAAGTAACAATCTGTAACCCACCTCACCCCTTGACTACTATTGTTGGGGATGTGCAGAAGGAATTTGTGTAGGTTGCGTGACTTTCTGCATCCACAAACAAATAAATAAACGAATTTTAAATACAATCAAAAACAAGACATATTCAATTTAGAAACCAATAAAACATTTACATACAATTAAAAGTAATATATATACAGGATATTTTGGTATATGTTACTATGGCAAGCGTGTGTGATATTTGAGGTTTCGGTATGTCTCTTTTTGTATTTGTATGTTCAGTTACAGTCTTTCTGGAGTTGTGTTAATTAACATTAAAAATGTCGATGTTAAGTGTTTTTTAGTAATGAGTTCTTATAGAGCGGTCTACCTTTGACTGTAATATTTCTGAATCGTTCGAATGTTGATTTTTACTTAATAATGTAGTGAGTATAGTTCACTTTGGATAAGCAAAGTTGTTTTATGTTTGCGATTTGATGTCCACAGAGTTGGTCGAGTTTAAATTGCAAGTGAGTCAGCGTTGATGTACTTTTGCGCGGTAAAGTCATGATTTCGAGTGACGTGGAGTATGCTGGCAATTTCTCTGTGGATGTTCGACTCTGACTCTTTTGGTCAGTCGGTATTTTCTTTTATATGTTTTTGAAAGTCCAAAATCGGTTCAAATAAGTTTTGGCGCAATTTCGTTTTGCACGTGAAACTTTCAGCTTATTGTGTCGTTAACCAATCAGATTTGTTGATTCGCCTAGTACGGTTTTTATTGGTCGAAGTTTTCCGTACGTAGGCGTATGGTATAGACTGTTCTGTTACTAGGGGTGATAAGTAGAAAAGGACGAGTCTACACTATCAAATTCTGATTCGTAAACTAGCAACTACCTAGCCGAATGAATTTCACCAATTGGATTTACCCCAATCAAAGTCAATTAAATAAACATATATTATTTGTTTGGGCCTTTGATTCTGTTTCTTTATTCCGAAGTTTCCAAGAAATATTACTAAGACTCTCTGGTGCTTCTTCACAAACTATTTATTTTGTTAATGTGTAAATTGTGCAGTAGACTAGGCTGGCATCTCGCTCACACCCTTTCACTGTCGAAACTGTTAAATGTAGCCGTCTCTTCTACTCCAATAGCTTCATGTCTCGCAACTCTCGCCTGTGAAACTCCCTCCCCTCTTCCTCTTTCCCTGATAGCTATAATCTCCAACTATTCAAATGTAATGTCAATCGACGTCTCCAGATGCCCTGATCTATCCCCTATCCTTCTCTTCATCCTTTCCTCTATCATTCCTATTCGCTGTAACTTCAACTCTCTGTAACCCCTTGCGTGCTAATGGTTTCCCGCCTTGCTTGGGGTGAAACGCTTAAAAAAAAAAAGAAAAAAAAAGTAAACTTGTTGAGGACGTGCAGAATTTATTAATTATGCTTGAAAGAATCAGAAGTAATTTGTGTAGGTTGCGTGACTTTCTGCATCCACAACAAATAAATAAACGAAATTTAAAATACGATTAAGAACAAGACATATTCAATTAGAAACTAATGTAACATTTATATACAATTCAAAACATTATGCAAGCAGGATAATTGGTATATGTTATGTTGGCAAAATGTGTATGATGTTTTAGATTTCAGAATGTCTTTCTTTGTAATCGTTCGATCATTTGCAGTCCGTTCTAGATTTGTGTTGATATTAAAATTGTTAATATTAAGTGTCTTTTTAGAAGGAGTTCTTAAGGAGTGATCTACCTTTGACTGTAATATTTTTAAGGTCGTTCGCACATTGATGTTACTTAATAGGTAGTGAATATAATTCACTTTATATAAGCAATGTTTGAGAATCGATGTCCACAGAGTTGGTTGAGTTTTAATTGTGAGTGAGTCAGCATTGATGTACCTTTGCGCGATGAAATCGTGATTTCGAGTGACGTGGAGTATGTTGACAATTTCTCTGTGGGTGTTCGTTACTGACTGCTTGGGGAAGTCGGCGTTTACTTTTATAAGTCCTGAAAGTCCGAAATTGGCTCACGGCGTTTTGGCGCAATTTCGTTTTTGCATGTGAACTTTCAGATTATTGTGTCATTAACCAATGAGATTGGTTGATTCGCCTAGTACGGTTTTTATTGGTTGAAGTTTTCCGTACGTAGGCGTAAGATATAGACTGTTCTGTTGCTAGGGTGATAGGTAGGAAAAGGACGAGTCTACAAACTATTTAACAATATGAACCAATTACTTAAAATTAAAAAAAAAAAAATTCCATTATAGTATTCTGTATTTACATTTAGTATCTGCAGCCAATAATATGTACAGTGAATTAAATGTGTAATTCTTAGTAATTAGAGTGTATATTCATACGCTCTAATTACCATGAATTACACATTTAATTTCTATAAAAAATATAAATGGTACCCTTTTCTAATATGTATTTTTGAGAATTTTATTTATTTGTTATGAAAATTAAACGACAGTATTGTAATTGTGAGCAACTAATATTTTTAGATCCAATTCGCTATTACAGATAGCGCAGTTATAGGTAGTTTCTGTGACATTCTTTGGGATAATTAATAATTTATGTAGAGTATCTTCTGTTTTGACCTTTCAGTGGAATATACTAATAGAGAATGTGTCTATTTCTGTGAACGGACTGTGGGATACAAGAATGTGAGATCATGAATCATTGTTGTCATGCCTTTGAAACATTAGAAATACTCTTCCAACCCACAAGAAAATTCTTTCATAAAGAGAAATGCTACAACAACCGAAATAACATTACTACAGGACTGGATTTTTACTTGAAACTTTTTCAACATTTGGTACAATCTTCTATTTCATGTGAACAAAATGTGTCGATTGTTGTACTCCGCAGATGGTAACAATCAACATTATGGATGCTGAGATTTATGCAACTTGCAGTTTTCTTCCAGATTATCAGGAATATGGTCATGTTTCTACGTCAACAGTACGCAAAACTCCAGAAAATGTCATTGAAGAATAGGTGCATCATGGGGTTACTGGTGATTGTTTCTGGCCTTTTTTGATGGTCAAATGAAGGCATGTACTGCTAATCCCCTTTGGAGATAAAGAAAGGTCGACTTCAAATGAGAGAAAGAAAAAGCAAACAATTTTTTGCATGCTCTGAACAAAGAATAAGACATCATTGAACAAATTTGAATATAATTTAATAACAACAAATGGTAACTGTTCTGGGAACTTACCTATAACGATAATGGACTCTTCCTGACACTATAAATACTGCGCCTCTCAAGAGGTATAATGAATGAATGAATGGTGTAACCAGCACCAGGTCATGACTGTTGAACTCTCTGCTTTGGCAGAGAGGAACCCGGACGAAGCTTTGCCGAAGGACAAGGTTTCGTCCGGGGAGGTAGACATGCCCTGAACCCATCTAGGCGGGTTCAAAGGGTATATTTTTGGCCGAGCCTACGGGCTCGGAAAACCCACGTCAAACTCGGCCTTGTGCCACATGCAACCCTCGTGTGGGGGTGGCTAAATACCGAATGAATGGTGTAACGAGTCGAGACAATATTAGTTCACGCTAAACCAGACGGACAGTCATTACTAACACCTTCAACTTCTTGTACTATATTTCTGTTGTAATATATCTTTGTTATTCTACTCTTGTGTTCATGTTGTTCTTCCTTGGTTCTAACTTTGGACCATAACTGTGGTGCGAGAATATTTGACCATAACAGTGGCGACGAGGAACTGAAGAAACGAATTCTACACGGAGGACAAACGTTTTTTGCTACCCGTCACCATAACAGAGGCGACGAGGAACTGAAGAAACGAATTCTACACGGAGGACAAACTTTTTTTGCTATCCGTCGCCATAACAGTGGCGACGAGGAACTGAAGAAACACGTTCTACGCAGAGAAACCCTAAAAAAGTATACTCAAGAAACAAGCTCTACGCGGAGAATCTACAAAAACCTTTTTGCTATTGGTCGTCCATAACAGAGGTGACGTAGGTAGTGAGAAAAAAAACAAACAAGTTCTACGCGAACATAAGAAAAAAAAAAGAGAAAATTTTCTTTTTGGACACCAACTTTACAGTAGTAAGAAAGACACAAATTCTACACAGGAAATTTTTTTTTCCTTTACTAAGTTTTCAGAATAACAGACAACAAAGACCTGAAGTCTAAACTAAAAGAAAAATACTTACACATAATTACGGTAAATATGGAAGATTTTAAGGCAACCATATTGGAACTTATGAAAATACAATTTGAGCAGCAACAGAAAAATGAACAGAAGCATCTGGAACTACAAGAATTATTGCTATGGGTAATAACAAATAAAGGGCAAAATTTCGAAAATGAAACAGTTCTCTCACAAAATACTATATGGAACTCTATCGAAGATTTCACGTATAAACCAGACGAAGACAAAACCTTCACAGCTTACTTCAGAAGGTACGAAGATTTATATGAGTTTGATTGCGGGAATTGGTCAGACGCGAGAAAAGTACGTCTACTACTAAGAAAATTAGGGTCTAGTGAACACACTAAATTCGTAGACTACATCCTACCAAGGAAAACAAGGGTTAACTTTCAAGGAAGCCATAAAACTGTTAACAGAACTATTTAGCCCAAATACCTCACTAATCCACAAAAGATGGAAATGTCTGAATTTAGCAAAAAAGGACAACGAAGACTATATAACATTCGCTTCCATTGTAAATAAATACTGTGATGACTTTAAGTTATCTGAACTCAGCCCGGACAATTTTAAATGTTTAATATTCGTTCAAGGCCTGGTTTCGACGAAAGACGCGAAGATCAGACGCAGAATTCTTACAAAACTGGAGAGTGAACCAGATTTGACGCTACAAAAATTGGCTGAAGACTATCAGAGATGTATAAGCGTGAAGAAGGACTCGAAAGATATAGAAGAATCTGGCATCGCGCACATACGTAAAGTCCAACAACAAACACGTTTTTGCACATCCTCAAAAACAAACCAAACCAATTTTCCCTCCTCAAAAACAGATCAAACAAATTTTTCTACTTCAAAAAGTCAATATCAGAAAAAACTACCACCCAGTCCATGCTATCGCTGTGGGACTTTGCATTGGTATAAAAACTGTCCATACCGCTTTAAGACTTGTCTGTCGTGCAAAAAAGTGGGTCATAAAAGTTCTCATTGTTGGACTAGGAAAGAAAGCAAAAGCAGAGTAAGAGTCACGAGGACTGACCAAGCGGACGAGAAAAACATACAAAAATACGTGCAAATAGAAATGTTTAACAGAAAAGTCAGACTACAATTGGATTCCGGATTAGATTTAACTATTATTAACGTACAAACATGGAGAAAATTGAACAAACCGACCATGTTGAGAACCGATAAAATTGCTAATAACTGAGAGAAAAATAAAATTTGAAGAAGTTATTACAAATGTGACATTCAATGGAATGACCAAAAATAAAAAATGTATGTGCTAAGAAATGCAGAAAAAATATTTGGGACGGACTGGATGCAGAAATTCGACCTCTGGGATTTACTAATAAGTACGTACTGCCAAAAAGTGAAAAGTTTATCGACCGAGGCAGATAAATTAAAGGGAAACTAAAAGAGAGTTTCCCGAAGTATTTTCAGCCGACCTTGTAAAAAAAAATGGCAGCAAATATAGAAATAAAAGAAAATGTACAAACTATCTTCAAGAAGAAAAGGAACGTACCTTTTGCTTCAATAGAAAAAATAGATCAAGAGTTGGATAGACTCGAAAAAATCGGTATATTGACAAAAGTAGAATATAGTCTACGGTTTACGTCAAAAAGAAATCGGGAAAGATACGAGTATGAGCTGATTTCTAAACGGGATTAAACGCAGCGATTAAGGATTACCACTATCCTCTATCCAGTCCAGAAGAAGTTTTCACAAAACTAAACGGAGGAAAATTTTTCTCAAAAATAGACTTGAGCGAAGCGTACCTACAAATACCAGTAGATGAGGAAAGCTCCAGATTATTGTGCATAAACACACACAAAGGATTATACAAGTTCCAAAGATTACCATTCGGGATTAAGGTCGCGCCGGCAATATTTCAACAGATAATGGATACTATGCTAGGCGGACTTGATTTCACGATTGCATACCTGGATGACATTCTGGTAAATAGCAAAACATTGAGCAACACTGGGAACACGTTCAAGAGGTTTTGAGGAGAATACAAAACTATGGTTTCAAAGTAAAAGAAAACAAGTGCGATTTCTTTATGAAGGAAATAAAATATCTGGGACATATCATCGATGAAGAAGGAAGACGACCAGACCCAGAAAGGTCTATGTTTAACATTTCTACTTGCACGTATTTTTGTATGTTTTTCTCGTCCGCTTGGTCAGTCCTCGTGACTCTTGCTTTCTTTCCTAGTCCAACAATGAGAACTTTTATGACGGCAATAAAAAAAATGCCAGCTCCAAAAAACGTAGCCGAATTACAAAGCTTCTTAGGCTTAGTGAATTCATTATTCGGAATATTGTCCTCATTTTTGTCGCCATATTTATCACAACGTTTCGGCCGTTGTACGCTCCGGCCTTCTTCAGGTGGTTGGAATGTCGAACTGAACTCTTTATTTCGCTCACCGGGGTAGACTGTTCCACGTGCCATGTTGGTTGGATGTCAGTTATCTCCTGTTAATTTCCCTCTGAAAGTTCTCCACTGCCTTAACCGGGTATTGAACTCACACTCTTCGGGTCCTGTCACTGGATCTAACCAATGCCTTTATCCACTGAAGGTCCTTGAAGACATCTGGGTATGAATTTCTGGGTATTATAAACCTAATGTCTTCAGCAACCATTTTTACCAGTGCTCATATTGCAATTTTGCTGTTATCATTGCATGTTTTAAATGGTTAAATGGTTCAGTTCGACATTCCAACCCACCTGAAGAAGGCTGGAGCGTACAACGGCCGAAACGTTGTGATAAATATGGCGACAAAGATGAGGACAATAGTCCGAGTAATGTAAATAATGTACATAATACCTCATCTCAGAAATATAGACAAATTCATTCCAAACATGCATAAATTACGTGCACCCCTAAACGAACTGTTGAAGAAGGAAAAAGTTTGTGAGTGGACAGATGAAAATAATTAAGACGCTAACCGCGGATCTATTTTTAGCGCACTATGACCCAAAATTAGAAATAATAGTCGCAAGTGACGCGAGTGCCTATAGAGTCTGAGCATGTATACTGCATAAAATACCGGATGGAACACTAAAACCCATCGCGCATGCTTCAAGAACTTTACTACCAGCAGAGAAAAATTACTCACAAATCGAAAAAGAAGCGCTGGGAATTATTTTTGCAGTTACAAGATTTCATAGGTATATTTACGGTAGATCTTTTATTTTACAGGCGGACCACAAGCCGTTATTAACAATATTCAGACCGAAGAAAAGTCTACCTGTTTACACTGCAAATAGGTTGCTAAAATTTACTGAACAACAATTTCAAATTTGAGTATCTTCCCACGAACAAAATTGGACATGCAGATGGTCTCTCGAGACTAATACCTAAGAAAACGGAGCCATTGGAAGATTCCGTAATTGCAGCCCTATGACATGAAGAAGATATCAGGACATCACTATGTAGTACAGTTCGAAACCTCCCCATCACACTACATGTGACAATGTTCTACTATATAACGAAAGGGTAGTAATTCCAAAAACACTATAAAGGCGAATCCTAAAGGACTTTCACCTGGGCCATCCAGGAAAGAACAGAATGAAATCGTTAATGCGGAGTTACGTATATTGGCAAAACATGGATCAAGACATTACACAGAGGGTGGGAAAATGCAAGGGTTGTTCCTAAGCAGCGAAAGCACCGCCAATCATCCATAAGCCATGGCCAGAGACAGATTGACCGTGGTCAAGAATACATATAGACTTCACAGGTCCAATAGATGGTTTCTACTATTTGATCATAGTAGACAGTTATAGCAAATGGCCAGAAGTGTTTTGTTGCAGAAAACCTACTTCTGAAACTACCATAAATTGCCTCAACGAGTTGTTTGCTCGTTTCGGAGTGGTTGATTGTCTAGTCACTGATAATGGGACACAATTCACATCTGCGGACTTTCAAGAATTTTGTGAAATTTTTCAAGTTAAACATATCAAATCCCCGCCATATCACCCAAGATCAAACAGGCAAGCGGAATGATTTGTAGACTCACTCAAAAGAGCGTTAAGGAAAGCATATGACGTGCCAACAGAAAAGGCCTTGCAACAATTTTTACAAGTATATCAAATTACACCAAACAGTGCTACACCATTGGCATTGTCACCCGCGGAAGGGATGTTCGGCCAAAAAATCAGCTCAGTATTTGACAAATTGCTACCAAAACAAACAAAGCAAATATCAATGTCGTGCGTACCAAAAAGAAAATTTCACCCAGGTTTTCTCTTTTTTTTTTTAAGATGTATAAAAACAATACGTTCTACTGGGAGCAAAGTACAATTGAAAAAGAATCGGGAACATGGTTTACATAGTACAGGGCCCGAAATTCTCCCATAAAAGACATGCAAATCAAATAAAAAAGAGGCTGTTAGATGATTCTAACGGTCCACCTCAGGAAGAAGTGATGAATACAATACTCGACACATTTGATATGCAGAGGCCGCAAACAATGTCTGAACCACGAAAATCGACCAGGAAAAGTCACATAGCCTTTGATAATAAATCCAAAGAGGAAAAAATACTAAAGACTCCTGAGACGCAAAGCTTTGGAAGGGGGGTGTTATGGGAACTTACCTATAACGATAATGGACTCTTCCTGACACTATAAATACTGCGCCTCTCAAGAGGTATAATGAATGAATGGTGTAACAATATTAGTTCACTCTAAACCAGACGGACAGTCATTACTAACACCTTCAACTTTTTGTACTATATTTCTGTTGTAATATATCTTTGTTATTCTCCTCTTGTGTTCGTGTTGTTCTTCCTTGGTTCTAACCTTGGACCATAACTGTGGTGCGAGGATATTGGACCATGACAGTAAGAATTAAGTGAAAGAGAAAATGTCTTAAAGAGAGTTTGTAAAAGGTTTATTGAAATAAAGTTTGTGAAAAAAAATGTCTATGTATGTACTAAAAAGGATTTTTCCCTGGGAGGGAATGTGTAAAGATAGAATGTCACCTCTCTTATCATGAATATTGAAAAAAGCGCATACAATAACAAACAAAACTCAAAACTACTCCATGGAATTTGAAAAGAACAAATATTTATTACAAGATATTAAAACAATATAATCAAATAGAATTTTTACAAAATAGGCTTGCACAAAAATTTCATTTTGTGCACTTTATTGTAAACAAATCAATATAACAGATCAAAATATATAAATGATCTTAAAAAGATATACGATACAATCTTCAAAAAATAGAAAAAGAAATTTGGGAAGATGCTACAAAAACTTTAAATAAAGTTTAAAATACTCTTTAAAACGGTGTTCCAATCTAATAGAAAAACGAAAACCAATAGAATGAGTCTTTGGCAAAATTCACCTGGGACTTTTAACAATTCTTTTCTTCTTTAGAACAATGTTCTATTTGCAGATTTCACTTCTTTTTTCCATTTGTTTCTCCTGTGATAAACAGCCCAGCTCATCCGAAGGTCACAATCAAAAATAGCTGTCCTTTTAATTTTATTTTTATGCCTTCAGAATCAGATTTTCATGTCACTTCACTTTCAGACTTAGTAGAAAAATTTGGTTACTTCTTGTCGAAAATTTCAACCTTCTGAAGTTATCCACTAAACCTTCTTCTTATATATCATCCTAAGAGGCTCCAAATGGATGTTAACTTTAAATTTACATGGGTTGAAGCCACCCTTTTTATTAGCCAATACAAAAAGTATATATTTTTAAAATTAATTTCAAACAATCTGCTTTGAATGAATTATTTCTGGCAGTTATTTTAGAGCGTAAATTCTAAATTTATCTAATTCTAATCTTTATTTAACTTTATCATTTTTTTAATTTTAAATTTATAAACTTTTACAGTAGTAGGTCCACAGAAAAAACTTGTGGTTGAGAAAAAACTTAGTTGGTACATATCAAAAATCCTTGGTTGAGAAAAACCTTTGATCATCAGCGAAAATTAACTGACTGCCACTACTGTTGTTGTTGGAGACGATTCATTTGAAATCATTGGCACATTTCAGCACGCCCTGAGGTGGGAGGCTATGTGGCCAAGTTTTCTCTTGTGTTTGAAAGGCTTGGAATCAGACATTGAAATCTGTGTTTTTTTATAAGAAATTTTTCATGAAAGTAAGCTCAAGAAAAATAGAATTTTGGTTTTCTGTGATTGGTCAAATATTTCACATAGTGATGTTAATTTCTAATAGACACTTTGATTTAAACGTGTTATTTTGTGAAATCTCTTTCGCATGTTTGTATCACCTTGAAAAATTTGTTCGATCACACTAGAAAGCATGCTATTAACAAATTAATAAAGAAAAACATTTGAACCATTTTAAAAACATTCTTAATAAAGAACAAAAAATAACTAAGTGAGTTTTGGCATACTTGTAGGAAATTCTGTCGTCAGTTTTTCTTTTATATTAAAAATCTGGACATCCACATTCTAAATAAAAATAAAATCATGGATGTAAATCATTTGTATTTACAATATGTGCAAGAATTCAAAAGAATAAAAAAAAATCTTTAGGAAATTGGTACACATAAAAGTTGTAGTTTAAAAAAGTTTTTAAATAGATGGTCCATAGAAAAAAGCTGTGGTTGAGAAAAAGTCATTATCGTCAGCAAGATCCATTGAGTGTCTTTGTTGTTCGAGATGACTCGTTTAGAAATTGCCAACACATGCTTCATTCAGCACGCACTGTGGGAGAAGGAAAGTCACATCTTCTTATCAGCTTGGAGAAAGTTGCATCTCTGCTCTGATGAAAGTCAAAAAATTTTTCTCAAAAGTAGGCCCAAGAAAAAACGGTTTTCTTTTTCTCTGATTGGTCAAATATTTCTCATGGTGATGTTAATTTATAACCAATAGATACTTTGATTTAACCAATGAGTTGTATTGTTGAATCTTTTGGACATGTTTGTAGTATTGACTAGAAAATAAAGTTTGATAATGTTTTAATATGGTATATATGTGGGTATGTAACTGTGTTGAAAATGGAGTTTCTTTCCTAAACTATTCTCAAGAAGTAACGAAAACTCTTTTTGTAAAATATGTTAGAATTGAAAAAAGTTAAGAGTTCTTCTACATGATATTGGAGAAATTTCTTACTTGTAATGAAGTTGTTCTCTTACTTAATGAGGAACTATTTGGAATCAGTGGGTGTAGGAAGGAATTTTTCGCGTTGAAGTTATGCATCTTTATGCAAGTTGTTAGTCATTTTTTCATTGCATTGGACAACTAAAAAATATGATCATCTCTATTCATTGTTTCAGAAAGGCACTCAGAGGAATTTTTTGTTGTTTTTTTATTAGATTTTAGATACTTTTTTTAGTATTGATTAAAAAACATCTGACTTAGGGCCTTGATTGAATTTCAGGTATGATAGTAATGTATTTAAAGTAATAGTATATAGTTTAAATTTTATTTTAGTACCACAAACCTTAAATAACATTAAATCACTATATACATGGTGTATACTATGATCATTCACAACTAACAATTAAAGGTGCAAGGGAGTCTGAAAAGTTCATAGGCTGACTAGGGAAGAGTGAAGCTGTGAAATCTTGCATGCATTAATTTCAAATCTTATTAATAACTGAATTGTTTATTTCCAGGTAAACTGACATCTGACTGCTTATTCTCAGCTGATATGAGATGGAACGACTGTAAGCTGTTAAGAAAGTTAGTTTACTGTGTTGAGCAAAGTTTTTCTCTCCAGAATCTATTTAAGTATAATTTATCTTTGGAAGAGTATTTTTAAGTAGGAACTTGTATTTTTAAACTTAACCTTATCTATATAATTAAAAAAAACTTTTCATTCCTCTTTTTAGTTTTAAAACTGAGTGCCCAGTGGGAGGATTATGTTTGACAGATAATGCAGTTTATGAGGCCATAATTTTCCTCAAAGAAAATATAAAACCAGAAAAAGATATATATTTGAATATTCAATGGGGATTGGAAGCAACACTTTTATAACCATCACCATTCCTTCCAAAATGAATCCCTCAAGAATCAAATGGCACTATCTAAACATTATTGGGATATGAAAGAAAACAGCTTCATTCCACAGCTGAAATGGAAAAATATTAATATGGCTAGAACTTCTTAAAACTATAAAAAAAAGATGTGACCTCTGCATTAAAGAAAAATATTAATAATCAAATACAATAGTCTTGATGAATTACTGAATCACTGTAATGAAATCATCTTCAAATGCAGACATAAAAACCAGATCAAAATAACAAAATAAGCATAAATTTTTTTTTTTAGACTTGCCCATGGAAACTACGGGATTTTAAATCATCAACACACCAAATAATACCTAATTTTTATGTCAGATTAAGGAATTAGGTTAAACAATTTATGTGTAAATGTTTTCATATGTATATATATTTTTATGTGTGTGTGTATATATATATATATATATATATATATATATATGTGTGTGTGTGTGTGTGTGTGTATGTATGTATATGTGCATATGTATATATATATATGTGTGTATATGGGTATGTATATATATGTGTGTACATGTGTATGTATATATGTGTATGTGTGTATATATGTATATGTATATATAGGTGTGTGTATATGTTTATATGTATGTATATATGTGTAGACGTGTGATAATATTATTAAACTTTTTGTGTGTTGCGTGTTTTTATGTATGTGTGCATGTGTATGTGTGCATGTGTGTATATAGGTGTGTGTATATGTTTATATTTATGTATATGTATATATGTGATAATATTATTAATCTTTTTTTGTGCTGTGTGTTTTTATGTATGTGTGTATATAGATGTACATAAATGTAGATATGTGAATTTGTGCATATATTTAGGTATAAGTGTATATATACATACATAATTAAGATGTATATGTGATTATTTTATGTATTGATCTTTATATAATTGTATGTTTTGCTTGATATCATTATATGTATGTAAATACAAATATATATATGTGTTTGTGTATATATATATATATAGATAGATAGATAGATAGATAGATAATGTTCACTGTGAATTTATTTACAAATAGATATATATGTGTGTTTGTGTGTTCACCAGGAATGTATTTACTTTATACCTGATTATATAAAGTATGGCTACCATGAAGTCAGGGCCTGTTTAGATTCACTGGTGTGTCATGGGAAGAAAAATTTGAACCAGTTTTCTAAAAATTCTCACTTGCAGGGAATTTTTTGCCCCGCTGATGCGTGACAGTTACCATAAATTGGCATATATATGTCAATTTGGGTGGGATTTTTTCACGTTTTGCTGTCTGTCTTGAAATATTGCTTGAAAAATGTGTCAGGAAATGTATCTTTTACAGTTGTGCAAATAGTGTCATTTTCATCAAAGTACAGTGTAGCTGTATTGCTGTCTTTTTCTTCAGAAGATGAATCATTTATAATTGTTTTGCCATCAGGGATGTCTCCTTTTACTGGTCTCTCTGAGCAGCTGTGAATATGGCTTCTGGATTTTGTTGGAAGTAGCAAAGGTAGCTAGCAATTTGTGTGAACATTTCATTGCAATAAGGACATGGTTGCATCTTTAAAGTTTCTATATCATTGTTGTCCTTTTCCTGTGATAATGAATCACTTTTCATAGTTTTCTCTCTGGCTATTTTACTCGCATTTTCTGGGTTTTGTCGGCAGTAGTGAAGATGGCAAGCAACTCGCTTGAACATTTCATTGCAATAAGGACATGGTTGCATCTTTAAAGTTTCTATATCATTGTTGTCTTTTTCTTTTGATGATGAATCGGATTTCATAGTTTTCTCTCTGGCTATTTTACCCTCTTCTTCTGGGTTTTGTCGGCAGTAATGTAAGTGGCGAGCAACTCGCTTGAACATTTCATTGCAATAAGGACATGGTTGCATCTTTAAAGTTTCTATATCATTGTTGTCTTTTTCTTTTGATGATGAATCGGATTTCATAGTTTTCTCTCTGGCTATTTTACCCTCTTCTTCTGGGTTTTGTCGGCAGTAATGTAAGTGGCGAGCAACTCGCTTGAACATTTCATTGCAATAAGGACATGGTTGCATCTTTAAAGTTTCTATATCATTGTTGTCTTTTTCTTTTGATGATGAATCAGATTTCATAGTTTTCTCTCTGGCTATTTTACCTTCTTCTTCCGGGTTTTGTCGGCAGTAATGTAAGTGGCGAGCAACTCGCTTGAACATTTCATTGCAATAAGGACATGGTTGCATCTTTAAAGTTTCTATATCATTGTTGTCTTTTTCTTTTGATGATGAATCAGATTTCATAGTTTTCTCTCTGGCTATTTTACCCTCTTCTTCCGGGTTTTGTCGGCAATAATGTAAGTGGCGAGCAACTCGCTTGAACATTTCATTGCAATAAGGACATGGTTGCATCTTTAAAGTTTCTATATCATTGTTGTCTTTTTTCTTTTGATGATGAATCAGATTTCATAGTTTTTCTCTGGCTATTTTACCCTCTTCTTCCGGGTTTTGTCGGCAGTAATGTAAGTGGCGAGCAACTCGCTTGAACATTTCATTGCAATAAGGACATGGTTGCATCTTTAAAGTTTCTATATCATTGTTGTCTTTTTTCTTTTGATGATGAATCAGATTTCATAGTTTTCTCTCTGGCTATTTTACCCTCTTCTTCTGGGTTTTTGTCGGCAGTAATGTAAGTGGCGAGCAACTCGCTTGAACATTTCATTGCAATAAGGACATGGTTGCATCTTTAAAGTTTCTATATCATTGTTGTCTTTTTCTTTTGATGATGAATCAGATTTCATAGTTTTCTCTCTGGCTATTTTACCCTCTTCTTCCGGGTTTTGTTGGCAGTAATGTAAGTGGCGAGCAACTCGCTTGAACATTTCATTGCAATAAGGACATGGTTGCATCTTTAAAGTTTCTATATCATTGTTGTCTTTTTCTTTTGATGATGAATCAGATTTCATAGTTTTCTCTCTGGCTATTTTACCCTCTTCTTCTGGGTTTTGTCGGCAGTAATGTACGTGGCGAGAAGCAACTCGCTTGAACATTTCATTGCAATAAGGACATGGTTGCATCTTTAAAGTTTCTATATCATTGTTGTCTTTTTTTCTTTTGATGATGAATCATTTTTCATAGTTTTCTCTCTGGCTATTTTACCCTCTTCTTCTGGGTTTTGTCGGCAGTAATGTACGTGGCGAGCAACTCGCTTGAACATTTCATTGCAATAAGGACATGGTTGCATCTTTAAAGTTTCTATATCATTGTTGTCTTTTTCTTTTGATGATGAATCATTTTTCATAGTTTTCTCTCTGGCTATTTTACCTGCATCTTCTGAGTTTTGTCGGCAGTAATGTACGTGGCGAGCAACTCGCTTGAACATTTCATTGCAATAAGGACATGGTTGCATCTTTAAAGTTTCTATATCATTGTTGTCTTTTTCTTTTGATGATGAATCAGATTTCATAGTTTTCTCACTGGCTATTTTACCCTCTTCTTCTGGGTTTTGTCGGCAGTAATGTACGTGGCGAGCAACTCGCTTGAACATTTCATTGCAATAAGGACATGGTTGCATCTTTAAAGTTTCTATATCATTGTTGTCTTTTTCTTTTGATGATGAATCATTTTTCATAGTTTTCTCTCTGGCTATTTTACCCTCTTCTTCTGGGTTTTGTCGGCAATAATGTAAGTGGCGAGCAACTCGCTAGAACATTTTACTGCAATGAGGACATGGTTGCATATCTGCAATTTCTTTTAGTCTAGATGGGCATTTGTCAATGTGTCTTGTTTGTTTGAACATATTCTGACAATATTTGCACTGTTCCATGTTGTAGGATTCTCTTTTATTCTTTTACTTAAATATCAGCTATTCCACTCAACTATGTACTTTGGTTGATAAGTCAGTCTATTAATCCTTGTCACGACTTTATATATTGGAATCAAATAAATGGAAAAGCCTTATTATCTCTTCTGTCTTAATTTTCATAGGCACATATCTTGAAACGAGAATTTAGATTGCAATCAGTCTGAAGTCACTTGCAAATGTAAAGACACGTTAGAATAAGTTTTGCCTTAATTTCTACTCATCAGAATTTTATCAAATATGGATTTGTAGATAACCTGAATAAGTTTTGAAATTTTTCAAGATATAAAATGTGGAAAATAAACAGTCCAGGAAATATGAATCAAGATGAATCTTTGCAGATAACAATAAACCTCAGGCGATATGGTTGTTCCAATGAAAGCCCGCTTATAGGTATATTTTCTGAAAAAAGAAAAAGAAACAGAAAATAGGTTATTGGTATTTTGATTTTTATCAGTATCACAGATTTTACAAGTAGTCATTGTAATGCAAATATTAAAAAATAATTACTACATTTGATTTAATCTTGTTCTGCCAAATGGTCATGATAATATTTCAGTTGATGTTTTGGCTTCTCCTCCATATCCAGCTGAATTGTTTGAAATTAAGATTTAATGAACAAAAGATTTAAGAATTTTTGACAGGGTAATAATAATGGTTTAGTGATACAAGTCTTACTAATTAACTCATATCTGGAGGAGAAGAGATGAATTTAAACCTTTCTCAAGAGTATTTGTGTGTAAGTAAATATAATGAACCCAACAGGAATTGGAGCTCTTGAATTGGCAATACCTATTACACCACCCACACATCTAAACTTACATTCCCAAACTGATATCTCCAAGCAGTCACCTATCTCGGTACTGACCAGGCTCGACATTGCTTAACCATAATCACACTAATTTCTTTCTAGAATTGTTCCCCCTGTCACTGCATTTTTTAGGACTCAAAAACATAAACACCTACTGTTTTAAAATTGTTATAACTTTCTTTGTAGTGTGTGTATAGATTTAATTTTATTTTATACTAATAAAAAAATGAATGAGTAATATTTTGATGTAATGCATTTTGTTTTGATGTTGAAAACCTGAAACACAAAATAAAAACAAAAACATTAACAAATGCATTAACAATTTAACATACTTTAACTTTTCGTACTCCTTGTGGAGTTCTGGGGTTCAATAAGAAGCAAAATGACTAAGAAGACTTTCATTTCATCAAAAATGTAACATGGTTCTTCATGTTTACATATGAGAAGACACAAGCATTTGTTTAGTTTTTCTTTCACCTGATTAACATATCTATTGTTCTCGTCAATTAAAGTTATTATTTCATTGTTTATAAATAGACAAAATAATTCACCTTCAGAAAGGCTATCAGTCACCAATAGCTTCCATGAAATTAGTCAGCCATGGATGACAGTAGCCACTAATGGTCATCAATGTTTTCCTCCATATCGTGACACATGGTTATCATTTTCGACCACTTCACCATCAATATACATTTGAGTAAATCCATCAAAATCATCATCAGAGTCCAAATCAAAGAAAGGCTCTTGGATAAAGGCTTTGCTGGATGTTGATGCGGCCATTTTTGCAAAAAATTAACATGGAATTAATCAATATTACACCTTGTGTAGAGTACAGAAGAATTCAAAATGGCATTGGAAAATAGAAGTTTAACCTTATTCCAAAGCAATAGTATGCAATTTCCAGCTTAAAATACTAGAAATAACAGTTGAAAAGTGTTTATTTACAGCCACTGTCTCAAGGTGACAGAATACGCTTAGAGCATCAAAGGGAGAGAATTCAACAGTGACAATTTTCACCTCCAGCATGGTAACAATTAATTTCAGTGAACATATGGGAACCAATGTTTCAATATGATGTAGCTGTAAGCCTTTGATGGTAAGAGGGGCAGAAGAGAAATAGTGACTAATGTACTTAACAAGCTTGTGTAAATGGATGACAGAACAGAAACTGGAAGAGATAGTAAGGAGCTATGTATTGCTTAGAGCTACAAAGAATTGGATTTTGTGAAAAGCCATGATCGTTCACATCCTGCAGGAACAAAGCATATAAAAGAAGAATAATAATGATACAAATGAAGACAAATATGTTTTCTCTGTGGATTAATTAATCTATATAGCAAGACGATTCTAAGAGAAATAGAAGTCCCACCAGGATTTATTACATTGGCCTGCAATGTTTTTCTTGTTCTTGTTTCAAGGTCGAATATATAATAGCTGATTTTAAGGCAGTTTTTTTATGCTGAATCCAAAAATCATGCTCGTTTTTTCTAATTAGATCAAATTTTTAAGATACAAGCTCTTACTTGAAATGTATAGAACTCTAGTTATTTTCTTGTTGAATTAAATAAGTAATGTTAAATTTAGGGCTGATATATTCACAGAAAGCTCACATTGTGTTATAGTAAACTGAAAAATACACAGAAGAAGCTATTCGTGGACTTTTCAAGAACTTCCTTCTGTGCTCAGCAGCCACCACTTCCCATCCTGTTTCAAGCACCAGCAGTAGTCAACAAGAAAGTTTACATCCCTCTGGCTTTGTTAGCGCTCTTACATCATGTGAATGTCTTGGTGAAAGCACTCACCCTGCTCTTCAATCAAATCTTCACAGTTCTTTGGAAAATAATCCATGCGTGACCATAGAAAGTGCAGTTTGACTTACATTCATGCCCTGAGTTCGCAGAAACTCCTCCAATTTCCTTCTCGCATTCTGCACTCCAGTGGTTTCCCAGGAAGTTTGTAACTACTGACTTCAGTGACTGCTAGGTGGTCAGTTCAGCTTCCTTCAGTGCTTCATCAAACATTGAGTCCTTCATGTGCTTCATCAAACATTGAGTCCTCTTATTTGAGGGCCATCAAATATACCAGCCTTGAGTTTCTTCAAGCTTATCCATGGGAACTTCTCCTGGAAGAAAGCAAACCTGCTGCCTTCCCTGTCCATTGCCTTCACAAAGTTTTTCACTACTCCTAACTTGATATGTAAGGGTGGAAGCCTTATTGTTCTCCTGAACTACCACCATCAACAGAATCAGGCATCCGGGTGGACCGAGATCGCTTTCAGAAAATGCCTGCAGCCATCATTGTCTAATCATAGCTGTAGTTCTTTTTCGTATTCATCCCAGACAGCATCAGGTACAGTACTCGAGCACACTTTTTTTCAGTCTCTCAGGTGTTTGACCACTGGCCCATTTCTATGAGGCAGTTCAAATCTTCTTCTGGTGGTTGAATTGCACACTAAAATCAGGTTCATCAATGGAAATGGTGACACACTGGGGTATATATCCCTCAGGGAAGCACACTTCACCCAATTTAGTTAATCACATTCCTCTAAGCCTTTTGATCACATCAATCCCCAGAAGCAGATCAAAGTCTAGCAATGTTCCAACCTGACTGTGCCATAGCCATGGTACTTTAGCAATTTCTCATCAGCTATCAACGTCTTCACTTCCTGGCATCACCAACTGTACTGTACTGATGCGGCATTCACCCTGGGCGGATTGAGCCGGCTTCTTCCTGTTATGAGAAGATTTGGGGGATAAATTACAGAAGTAGGGTACCCAGGCCTACTCGGATAACGTTCTTGCTTGCCGCGGGATTCCCACAGACGCAGAGACAGGAACGACCAGAAGCCACCGGTTACCGATGCAGATGCTCCTTGGATTTTCACCAGAGCCCTTGTTAGCCGGCATGTGTGTCAGACCTGTCCGCCTTGGGTAGCCCTACCAGGAACAAAGTTCCGGCGGCATAGCTCTGACACTACCGTTTACACCCCCCACCGACTGTGAGGTAAGGGTTGGACTTTGTGGGCTTACAGTACCAGGTGTTCCCAAGCGGTCCCCCATCTAAGTACTGACCTGGCTCTACGATGCTTAACTTCGGTGATCGAACGAGAACCAGTGTTTCCAGCGTGATGCTGGGTTATCTGTCCTTTCCAAGTGTCCTTGTTTACAGTCCTTAGCAAAGTGATTGAGACAGAGCACCTCAAATGAATTATACCTTTTTTGTGCATTAGAGAAGGGAGTGTCTCAGTGTGTTTTTGTTGAAGGGATGTGATGATTGACTCTTCAGGTTTTTGGTCATTGTTCATAATGGCCCTTGCCTAGGTTAGAAGTTGCTCCAGGTTCATAGTCTCTATTCTGGATGATGCTCTAAGCCATCTAATGTTCTGTGAGAGCCCAGACAAGAGTGTGTACACCATCCATTGTTCAGGCAACTGCCCACCAAGCAGCCAAGCCAAGTGCTGTAGCTTTGCCAAAAATTCATCGACAGTGTCCCTAGTATGAAGTTGCCTCACCATGAACTGGTCAATTGCATCAAAAGAGTCCATTGTATATGCGATCATGAGGGCTAGCTTTATCTGTTCTGTATCTGACCTCTGCTCCTTACTTAGTTGCCAGTCTATGGCTAGAGTGCCACCAATCAATGATAGTGGCAGGGCACAGTTTACATACCAACTCAACATTCTCAAACTGCTCCATGATTGGTAAATCAGTGGCAACACCACTAAATTCAGGGATCAATCAGATATCAAATGCCTTCACTGCCATATTGTAGAAAAGTTAAGAATTGCCAAAATGGCTTGTAGGAAAAAGTGCATAAAATTGTACTTTCTTCTCTGGCTTGTTAACAATCCCTAAAATCTTTTCCTTTAGTCAATTCCTCCTTAACATGTGTCACCCAATTCATTACAGCAGTAACCGTCTTGCCTGTCGACTCCTTATGCCCATTTTTATCTCATTCAAAGCCAAAATTTACATACATGAAAAGATACTCTCACAAGAGAGTATCCGACTGTGGAATCTATCTTTTTAAAATGTGTAACCCACAAAGCTCCATTTTTTTCCTTTTTGGACACTTTACATGTAAGACATGTCACCTCCATATACACTTTTTATTTCTTCATTGACAGCCAACATTTACATAAGTGAAAAGATACTTTTGCAAGAAAGTATCCGACTCTAGGTTCTATTTGTTTTAAGTCTAACCAGTGAAGGTGCAATTTGTTTCCTTTTTGGAGAGTTTACATGCAAGACACATTTGAATCCATATTTGCTCTAGAGGTAAGTCATTTTATTCTAGCATTGCAAAAGATGTATGCAGCCCTGGTCCTCTACAATTCATACAGACTCTACAACGTAATAATTGCTCTGTGACGGTTACACACCTGGCCCAGTGTCGGATCCTTTGGTTACGGCGCCAACGGTGACGTCGCTCCTCCTGGTCGCTCCTCCTGGGTCCAAGCGTGCCGCTCCAACCCTTTGGTCAGATGATCACCAGCCTCGCCTTTCCCGACTCGCTTCCAATACCTGGTCACTAAAGCAACTATACCGATCTCCGGTCTGTCTACCCACGCTGTGTTTAGATCTTAGACAGACGGGACCAGCAGGGATTTGGGCCGATACAAGTCGAGTCCGACGGGGTGGCAAAACACAAATAAAACAAAACTCACGACACTAAACAAAATTTGCTGATAAAAGGGTAACAACCTTTTATATCTTAAAGTCCGTTACATAAAAACAAAATTGTTCTCAATTCCCGACCCGTTCTGTGAACTATGGCACCAAGCTTCTATCACAAAAATAGCAAAAAAAAAAAAAAAAAAAAAAAAAAAAAAATGTCGAACTACCTACTTTCTAGAATCATGTATGTATGTCGGCGTGTGGTTCAGTTCGACATTGGGCTAATTTCTATCGGTCGTTCGCAGTTGGTTCTTCTCTTCGACGTGAACTGTATTTCTTCTTCTTCGTTTGTTTAGACTGGTAGATTTCTTGTTTCAACCCAGTGGAAGATTTCTTGCTTCGATTCAGTGGAAGATTTCTTGCTTCGATTCAGTGGAAGATTTCTTGCTTCAATTCGGTGGAAGATTTCTTGTCTTCAACTTGGGCTGGAAGGATTTCTTTGTTTCGAGGATTCTTCTGTCGTCCGAGGGTGAACTGCAACTCACGCCCAACCTAACTCCAACTTCAACTCAACTTCAGCTCCAACTGATTTCTGCCGACTGGGGTCCTGCTTATATTGACGCCGCAACAAACCGGGGTGGGTCGGTCGGCGTCAGGGGTTTCTCGATAATTCAAAAGCCGTATTAATTTTGACTTTCCATTATCGTTATTGTTTTCACCCCTACTTTCTCACAGTGCTCTTTGGGGGCGGCGCATATCTATTTCTCTTAGTCTCTCTCATGTCAGGTGATCGCTCTCAACCAATCGTTCCCGATCGAACCTTTCTTTCTCTTCTTTTCCGCAGCCCACGTGACCGCCTCGTCCAACAGTTATTGATCGAGGTTTTCTTTCCTTCTTCTTCCGCGGTCACGTGATTGTATTCGACCAATTGTTATTGACCGAACACCCTCTCCCTTTTGTTGGCGGGTGTGGTTACATCGTGCTGGTTTTAAAAAAACAAAATCCGATTTCGCACCTTTTTGCACGCACGCAAAATGACAATCCTTGCCCTCTCTCACCTGGACTTTGTCAAACAGCCCGCTGCTAATT
Source organism: Acanthosepion pharaonis (assembly GCA_903632075.3). NCBI lineage: Eukaryota > Metazoa > Mollusca > Cephalopoda > Sepiida > Sepiidae > Acanthosepion > Acanthosepion pharaonis. The sequence continues at coordinate 210,289 of CAHIKZ030001550.1, forward strand.
AGTCTTGACTTTTAGAAAGGATCTTTTCCGCCTTCCTGGCGCCCTCCGTGGTCCAAAAACAATTGCTCTTCTTTTTACCTCTTTGTTTTTCCTGATAGCCGAGAATCTTAATTATCTAGGTCGAAATATCTCTACTTTCTTAACGTGGGTGTCCAATTCTTAACAGGTCAATTCCGTATATCGTTTTCACCAGTCACCCCCAACCCAAAGACACTTTCTCTCTGACTAAAGTAAAATTCATTTCTATTATTCTAATTTAAAGTTACCTTTCGTTATTTTGATAAGAATTCTTCTACGAAAATGTCGGTCAGCGCTTTCGCGACCGATATCTCCAATTCTATTCTTTCAACAAAAATTAAGGTCAGTCAGAGGCTCTGACCGACATCTGGTCCACACCCAGCGGCCTGTTTTGATATCATGTCTTTTCCTTTCTTTCCCCCTTTTGTTATTATCTTTCCTTTCTTCCTTTTTCCTTTCTTTCTTTTTCCTTGCTTTAGGATCGTTTAGTACATTCTTAGTGAATTATTTTCAACCCAGTTATTTTCCGTTTTAAAGAAAAAAAATTAACAACCTGTTTAATAAACTGAATAAGAAAAAAAATTAACTCATATTTCTATGAATATTTCCAATAAATGCAAGGTGCCATAATCCTCCCCTAACCGATTTGTCATTTACCCGTAAATGACACCTAAACCCAATTACATCATTTAACATGCACCATGCATTTGTCTCATGCAATTCTATTCTACTTTCTAACATGCAAGGGTAATGTTCTTTCCATTTTCTTTTGTTCTACATGCAATGAAATGTTCTTTTCATTTTCTTTTGTTCTACATGCAATGAAATGTTCTTTTCATTTTCTTCTGTCCTACATGCAATGAAATGTTCTTTTCATTTTCTTTTGTTCTACATGCAATGTAATGTTCTTTTCATTTTCTTTTGTTCTACATGCAATGAAATGTTCTTTTCATTTTCTTTTGTTCTACATGCAATGAAATGTTCTTTTCATTTTCTTTTGATCTACATGCAATGAAATGTTCTTTTCATTTTCTTTTGCTCTACATGCAATGAAATGTGTGCGTGTGTCTATAGGTGCAGATGTGTTCTTTAGGGTTTGTTCTTCTTGGTCAATGTTTTCCTCTCTGCTGTGGGAGGTTTTTCCGCCGCACGTGGTGGTCTCACGCCAGCCTCCTCCATTGGTCTTCCAGCAATTTCTTCGCCAGTTCTGTCTGAGTGAGGAACACCGCTCGGCATCTCCCTCTCGAGTTGTTGCATGCTCACTAGACTGTCGTTCGCTAATCTTCTCCTACTCTTAATCTTCCATATTATTACACCCCCGATGGCTACAACTAGGAATGTACCCATTACTATTGACCAACTTATCGCGATCTGCTCATCGTCTTCCCAAGCTACACCTTCGTCTCCCAACGCACTTAACTTATCTCTTAAGTGATCCATATCGATCTTTTCTATTGGCTTCATTAATACTGGCATCTTATTTAAGGTAACATTAGAGAATCTCTTCACTATCGGCTCCCATAATTCTGTACAATTGACTAAGCCTCTACCAATCATCTCACGAGTGAATCTTTTTCTTCATACCTTTCTTCCATCTGGTAATAGGGGGGCAAGGAGATGGACACCCCAACCGCCGAACATCCCATGGGTAGCGACACCAGGGATAACGGTGGCCTTATTCTTAATGTCCTTGTGGACTCTCCCCCACATACCCTAGACAGGCTGATATGTTTCTGTGTGGCTACCGCCCACACCCCGTCTGAAACACTGATAGCTTGTGGTAATGCCGAGTTTGTTAATACCTCTACTTGGCAGATTCTTTTGATTCCTTCTCCCCTCCCTTCAAACAATTCTAGTATGCACAGTCTGCGGTTACCAGTTTTATAGATAGGGCCCAACGAGGTACAAGTCCCCAGGGTATCATCTCTACACCTTCTAGCTTCTTCAGCTGATAGCACCATAAATTTCGTTCTCCCCGAATTTAATGCTATGTAGTCTGCTTCCACCTTGTACCTAGCTATCATTCCTGAAAGGTAACAAATTCTCTTGTTGTTATTTTTCACAATCACTTAGTCCCGCTCGATTCATCACTCAATTATTTCATAACTTTTTTTTTTTTTTTTTTTTCTAAGCTCGGCTCTTCCTCCCTAACTAATCCCCAGCAGACAGAATGGTCCGGTCAGGTGTGCGTGGCGCCCACTCTAAAGGTCGTACTTTAAGACACTACTGGTGATCAATCAGCAATGCCAATAATTCTTCCGTCCCTCGTGAGGTGCAGCCCGCGACTCCATCCCCTCCACTCACATCTACCATAGTCAGACAGTAGGATTTTGGATGAGCCAGTGTCGCTATCTGTCGACACTAAATGCTCCTATTCTGCACAGCCCTTTTGTTCTACTGAGATTTGGGGTTCTTCTCCCTCCCTGATCTTATCTTCTGAGGTGATTCCTGTTCAACCTCTAACCTTCTTGCTGTGGTTAATTCTCGTCCAGGAGGTTCCTTGTCCTCTTCTTCATCCCCTGATTCTTCTTCCTGTTTAGAGTCTTCGCCTTGAATGTCTTCGATACCTCTCGACTCTATGTCTAAACTTTTCTTGTTCCTTATCCTTTCCTTAAGCTGGGAAAGGGTATTCGATCCTCCTCCTCCCACTCGCTGGACCCTTCGTCCTGTTCAGGGTGCCTCTTTTTAAAGCCTTCGACTGCTTGTTTGGACCTCTTCGTCTTTTTTCTTCCTTTTCTTCGGACATGGGGGTGCGATGGCGATTTCACAGGGTCTTCTCTGCACTGATTCAGTCGACGACTGAACATCGCTAATCCCGCTGAGGGTTCCAACTCCGTCACTCGGACTGCTTCGTTTATCTGGTCAAGTCGACCTATCTCCTCATCTTCCTCGGAGTCTTCCTCCGTCTCCATTTCTTCCGGTTCAACCAGAGTTACCTTCCTTTTCCTTGTCTTCTTAGGCCTCGGCTCGCTCATTTCCAGGTTAGCTATTTCAGCCTTCTTCAGATCATTGGCATGAACCCTCCTCGCTCGTCCTGCCACTTGATCCCATATTACATATGATACGGGGCCCGTCTGCTCTACTATCCGGTAGTACGGTTCCCATCTCTGGTCTAGTTTTCCTTCTCTCTGGTGGATTTTATAGTAGACAGGGTCTCCAACCCTCAATTCTACCACCTTTCTTTCAGCATTCACCCTTTCATTTCTTTTCTTCTGGGCCCTCTTTATTCTTCTTCTGGCCTGTACGAATATCTTATGTTGCTGTTCCAGCAATAGTTGATGATGATCTTCTCCCATATACCTTCTTGGGGGCTTCAGTAGGTTATCTACAGGCAGGACCACGTCTCTGCCAAACAACAAAAAAATAAGGAGAAAATCGGGAGGTTTCGTTTTATCGTAAACCTCACGGCCGCCAGAGCCTGCGTCAAATACAAGTCCCAATTTCCAGTGTTTTCCCTGACCAACTTGGCCAATACATCTCCCAAGGTTCTATGAAACCTTTCCACTTTAGCATTTCCCTGGGGGGTGATATGGGGATGTTTTTATGTGCTCTACATTCAAACCTGTCAAAACCTCTCTCATGATGCTGTTCACATTCTCCGTGCCATTATCTGTTACCAATTGCACAGGGGCACCATACCTAGGGAAGATTTAGCTTATTATCAACCCGGCCACAGTTCTGGCCTTCTTGTCTGGTACTGCAAATGCTTCAGGCCAATTTGTTAGCCAATCGACAAAACTCACTATATAGTTGTTTCCTTGTGCAGTTTCCCCATATGGTCCTGATACATCCATACTCACTTTCTCGAAGGGAAAGTTTGGTACGTCTGTCTCCTCCAAGGGTGCCAATTCCTGCCTTCTGCTCTGCGACTGGCACACTACACAACTCCGAACATAGTTAGTGACTTCTCCGTACAGTTTGGGCCAATAGTACTTTCTTCCTATGAGATCACATGTCCTATCAATTCCCCATGTGACCCAACCTCTCGTGGCACTGTTCCAATATCTCTGGTCTTAAACTTTTGGGCACATACAACTTGGGTTTGATTTCTTCATCCCTTCCTGAGAGATAATACAGCCTTTCCTCTATTATGGCATACTTGGTGGTCTCTCCTGCCTTCACCTTCTCTCTTAGAGCAGCTATTTCACTGTCTGCTTGCTCCTTTCCGATTCCTTCCGTCCAGTAGGGATCGGTTATTATCTGGGCGTCCTTCTTCGTCCGATTCTAACATAGGGCGATCTTTTTAGCTTATTAGAGTTAATTACTCCTATTCTATAGGCTTTATCATCTACTCCCTGTTCTACCTTTACAGATCTTTCTTCCAGTTGCTTCGGTATTCTTGAGAGTAAATCTGCGCACGTGTTTTTCCCTTCCTGCCAAATACTCTATCTTACAGTGGTAGCCACTTAACTTAAGTGCCCACTGTTGAATTTTCTTATTATTTGTCCACTCTGCCTGCAATAGATACTGCAGAGGCTTGTGGTCCGTCTTTATAGTGAAGACCGCACCATTTAAATAGTAGTCCAGCTTTTGGAGAGCATACATGATAGCATATGCTTCCTCTCTATTACTGGCCACCTCTGTTGTGTCTCTGAGAGCTTATGGAGAGGAAGTATATCGGTACTTCCTCAGGTATGCCTGGCACTGGTCCTTCCTTATCAGGACACGGCTGGGTAAGTACTGCTCCTACACACTGCTCACTGGCATCCGTGTATAATATCATGGGCTTGCTGAGGTCTGGATACGTCAGCAGTGGAACAGTTGTCAACTGTTCCTTTAGCGAATCAAATGCTCGTTGACAGTCCTCTGTCCACTTGAACCTAGCGTATTTCTTCGTCAGGGCCCTAGCGGTATGGCAATTCTTGAAAATGCCGGGACGAAGCGCCGGTAGTAGCCTATAGCCCTATGAAACCTCTTACCTGCCTCACGGTCTTAGGCTCTGGCATTTCCTTATGACCTTTACCTTATCCATGTCGGGTTTAATACCGTCTCCGTTTATGACGAAGCCTAAATACCTAGTTTCTTCCCTCAGAAACTGACACTTTGACAATTTCAATTTTAATCCGTGTTTCCTCAACCTTCCCAACACCTGTCCCAAAATGAAAAAGTGTTGTTCCACTGTCTCCGAAAATATCAAGATATCGTCTAAATACGCCATGGCAAAGCTCTCGTATCCTCCTAACACTATTGACATTAGCTGTTGGAAGACTCCCGGGGCATTAGCTAAACCGAATGGCATCACTCTGAACTGAAACAGTCCCAGGTGACACGCGAATGCGGCCTTCTCCTTGTCAGCCTCATCCAGGGCTACCTGCCAATACCGGACCTCAAGTCCAACGTAGAGAAGTACTTTGCCTTCCCTAATAATGCCAAAATGTCGTCTATCAATGGCAATGGCACCGCCAACGGCTTCGATATAGAATTCAGCTTTTAAAATCTACACAGAAACGGTGGCCGCCATCTTTCTTACCTACTATTACTATTGGGAAGCTCAGGAGAGATCGATCTTTCGATCATCCCAGCTTCCAACATTTCCTCTACTGCCTCTTCTACAAGGGGTCTTTTTATGTATAGGTGTTCGGTAGGGTTTTAATTTCACAGGGGGGTGGTCTCCGGTGTCGATTTTCATTTCGACTGTGTGGGTCTGAAATAGTTCCTTATCTGACTGGGCTACCACATCTCGATTGTTCCTTAACAGACCCCCACTCTGGTTCTAAATTGATCCGGTGCTAATATATCCTCATCTAAGATTCCTTTTGTTTGCTCTACTAGCTTCCTTCGTTCCTCCTCGATTCTCACCCGATTCAGAGTTCGTAGGGGAAGTGCTCTTCCTATCTTCTCCCTCTCCTAACCTTTATTGTCTTTTGGGCCTGGTTCACCATCATTATGGGCACCAACTCGGCTGCCTCCACTACCGTTTCGCACAGGGTTACCTCGTTATCCTCTAGGCCCTTTCCTTCTACAGGGACCAACTGCAGAGGTCCTCTCCACCTTTTTTTCTGACATTAGCCTACCCTTTCCCGACACTGCGGTCCTAGGGAGGTAACTTTACATCTTCCTCCACCACTATGGTTATCTCTTCCTCTGGTGGGCATCCCAATGGCGTTCTCTCGCCGTTCACCACCAACGCAGTAGGATTAAACTCAATCTGGGCCCTCTGGCTCCGGAGCCAATCTTCTCCCAAGATTGCCTCTGTACATAGGTCGGGGGGTTACATAAAAATTTTGGGTGCTTTTCACCCTCCCAATCCTCACCGGGAGCCTCACCATCCCCTTATCTCCAGGGGGGCCCCTGTCTGCTTGCGTGATCTCTATGTCCGCTTCTCGTAACCTTCTCTTCCGTTTCACCCGCCTGTATATCTCTTCTCTCATCAATGACACAGATGCTCCTGTGTCCACTAAAGGCCCTCATCTCTCTACCACCTATCTCTGCTTTACAGGATAGTTCTCTCTCTTGCGTTAGCGAAGAGAACACCTGGGCTTTCTTCTTCCTGGGTCCCCACCTTTGGGTTAACCCAGCCATAGGTGCCGGTAGTAATAGATCACCTTCATTTTTCTCATGAGGTGGAGTTCTGCGCCCCCTGCACCTGGGGACCCCGGCCGGACCTCTCCCGGTCTCCCCTGGCCGTTTCTAAGAATACAGTTTCTTTTCAGGTGTCCTGGCCTCCTGCAAAACCAGCACCTTCTTGCTGGACAGCTTGCCCATAAGGTGGCCCGCCCGACCACATGTCCAACATTTTGCTCTTTCCTTTTTAACTGGGTTGGCCTTGTGTCTATCCTCGGGGAACCCGTCCCTCTATTTAAGCGGTTCGCCCACCCACTGGTCCAAGCTTTTATTTCTCTCCTTTTTTAACGGGGGCCACCCTCCCTCTTAATTCTGGGGTGGCCCGCTGGCTTTTCCCTGGTCCGGTCTCTTGGGCTCAGCCTTCCTTGTCAACACCGGTGGGGCACCCTTCTTCAGCCCGCACCACTTGGCCAGGTGTCCTTTCTTACCACACCTGGTGCATCTGTCCTGATTGAAGTCTGGGGCAATCCCCACTTCGTCGGACATTCCGCCGCCCTGTGGTCCTCGTACCCACAGGTCCAGCAGACCAGCCCATATCGACCCGGCGTGGGCTTATAAAAAGCCATGCCTGGTCGACCATGCCCTTCTATTGGGGTCCTCCTCCCATATTTCTGCCCGATCCACCTCTTCCTTAACCCTCTGATTCCATACGGGGGTTCTTCCGCCTACCCCTTCTTCCAGCCTCCTGACTTGGTGTCTGCTTCTTCCCACACCTCTTCACCTTATCCCATACCCCCTGGCTCTCTCTGGCCAGCTCTATCGCTGCCGACAGTCTGAGCGGTCCCTCTTTCAAGACGTCGTGCCGAACACGCTCATCACTCAGAGCTTCCACATACAGGTCCGCCAGTTGGGCCTGCATGACTGCGTTGTCCCTGACCACCTCGGGGAATGCTAATGACGATAGCCTTCCCGCTCGGGCCCCCAATTCTCCCGGGTCTCCTCCCGAAGCTGTGTTAGTTTTAAAAGGGCCCTCATGGCCTCTATGGCCGTACCCTCGTCGGCGAACTCTTTGGTCAGCAGTTTTTTACTTCTTCCCAGGCCAAGCGGGGATGATTTTCCAAGAGTCCCCTTACGAACTCCGACGCTTTTCCCTTTGTGGCATCGTATGCCAGGTACAGGGTTTCCTGGTCCGAGAGCTAGTAGATGGTTCGGCTCTTTTTCGAGGATTGTCAGCCAGTTCCTGAACTCCTTCCCACTACCATCAAACACTGGGACCCTCGGTCCACCCAACAGCCCCCTTAAATCTACTGACAACCCCCGCCCTACTTCTTCTTCACCCCCCACTGCTCTATCCGACTCATAATCTGACATGTCTACAGAGAGCAACAATCGAGGTAGGGAAATAAACAAGGTGTCCTACCTTACAGACGACTCTGTTCCTTCTTTTCCTTTGGTCCCGGTCGTTCTGATTTCTGCTTGAACCTTCAGCAACGGCGGTCGATCGTGGTCTTCTCAGGGTTGAAATCCTCGGTCACCACGGCACCATATGTGACGTGGCTGTCTCAGGGTTGATCCGTTGGTCACGGCACCACTTCAGACGGTTACACACCTGGCCCAGTGTCGGATCCTTTGGTTACGGCGCCAACGGTGACGTCGCTCCTCCTGGTCGCTCCTCCTGGGTCCAAGCGTGCCGCTCCAACCCTTTGGTCAGATGATCACCAGCCTCGCCTTTCCCGACTCGCTTCCAATACCTGGTCACTAAAGCAACTATACCGATCTCCGGTCTGTCTACCCACGCTGTGTTTAGATCTTAGACAGACGGGACCAGCAGGGATTTGGGCCGATACAAGTCGAGTCCGACGGGGGTGGCAAAACACAAATAAAACAAAAACTCACGACACTAAACAAAATTTGCTGATAAAAAGGGTAACAACCTTTTATATCTTAAAGTCCGTTACATAAAAACAAAATTGTTCTCATTTCCCGACCCGTTCTGTGAACTATGGCACCAAGCTTCTATCACAAAAATAGCAAAAAAAAAATGTCGAACTACCTACTTTCTAGAATCATGTATGTATGTCGGCGTGTGGTTCAGTTCGACATTGGGCTAATTTCTATCGGTCGTTCGCAGTTGGTTCTTCTCTTCGACGTGAACTGTATTTCTTCTTCTTCGTTTGTTTAGACTGGTAGATTTCTTGTTTCAACCCAGTGGAAGATTTCTTGCTTCGATTCAGTGGAAGATTTCTTGCTTCGATTCAGTGGAAGATTTCTTGCTTCAATTCGGTGGAAGATTTCTTGTCTTCAACTTGGGCTGGAAGGATTTCTTGTTTCGAGGATTCTTCTGTCGTCCGAGGGTGAACTGCAACTCACGCCCAACCTAACTCCAACTTCAACTCAACTTCAGCTCCAACTGATTTCTGCCGACTGGGGTCCTGCTTATATTGACGCCGCAACAAACTGGGGGGGTGGGTCGGTCGGCGTCAGGGGTTTCTCGATAATTCAAAAGTCATTAATTTTGACTTTCCATTATCGTTATTGTTTTTCACCCCTACTTTCTCACAGTGCTCTTGGGGGCGGCGCATATCTATTTCTCTTAGTCTCTCTCATGTCAGGTGATCGCTCTCAACCAATCGTTCCCGATCGAACCTTTCTTTCTCTTCTTTTCCGCAGCCCACGTGACCGCCTCGTCCAACAGTTATTGATCGAGGTTTTCTTTCCTTCTTCTTCCGCGGTCACGTGATTGTATTCGACCAATTGTTATTGACCGAACACCCTCTCCCTTTTGTTGGCGGGTGTGGTTACATCGTGCTGGTTTTAAAAAAAAACAAAATCCGATTTCGCACCTTTTTGCACGTACGCAAAATGACAATCCTTGCCCTCTCTCACCTGGACTTTGTCAAACAGCCCGCTGCTAATTAGTCTTGACTTTTAGAAAGGATCTTTTCCGCCTTCCTGGCGCCCTCCGTGGTCCAAAAACAATTGCTCTTCTTTTTACCTCTTTGTTTTTTTCCTGATAGCCGAGAATCTTAATTATCTAGGTCGAAATATCTCTACTTTCTTAACGTGGGTGTCCAATTCTTAACAGGTCAATTCCGTATATCGTTTTCACCAGTCACTTCCCCAACCCAAAGACACTTTCTCTCTGACTAAAGTAAAATTCATTTCTATTATTCTAATTTAAAGTTACCTTTCGTTATTTTGATAAGAATTCTTCTATGAAAATGTCGGTCAGCGCTTTTGACCGATATCTCAATTCTATTCTTTCAACAAAATTAAGGTCAGTCAGAGGCTCTGACCGACATCTGGTCCACACCCAGCGGCCTGTTTTGATATCATGTCTTTTCCTTTCTTTCCCCCTTTTGTTATTATCTTTCCTTTCTTCCTTTTTCCTTTCTTTCTTTTTCCTTGCTTTAGGATCGTTTAGTACATTCTTAGTGAATTATTTTCAACCCAGTTATTTTCCGTTTTAAAGAAAAAAAAATTAACAACCTGTTTAATAAACTGAATAAGAAAAAATTAACTCATATTTCTATGAATATTTCCAATAAATGCAAGGTGCCATAGCTCTCTTCTTGTCCTTATACTTATACTTTTTATAACTTCATTTTAATTCCTCTCTATCTTATAGTCATCTTTTTATCCTTTTCTTATTTTCCTTATACTAATCCTTTTTTAATGACTTCATTTTAATCCCTCTTTGTCTTACAGTAATCTTTTTATTTGTCACATTTTTCTTATACTAATCCCTTTTTAATGACTTTATTTTAATCCCTCTCTACCTTATGTTAATCTACTAATCCCACTCTTATTTTCCTTATACTAAGCCTTTTTTAATGACTTCATTTTAATTCTTGCCTGTCGTATGGTAATCTTTTTATCCCTCTCTTATTTTCCTTATACTAATCCTTTTTTAATGTCGTCATATTAATCTCTCTCTTCCTTAAGGTAATCTTTTTATCTCTCTCTTATTTTCCTTTTACTAATCCTCTTTTAATGACTTCATTTTGATCCCTCTCTTCTTTGCGATAATCTTTTTATCTGTCTCTTATTTTCTTTATACTAATCCATTTTTAATGACTTTATTTTATTCCCTGTCTGTCTTACAGTAATCTTTTAATCCTTCTCTCTCAGGTAACACTAAAAACTACCCAGGCCTTTAAAATATGCAAAATTCCATGCCCAAGTGTCCAGCATTGTGTAGTGCCTGGACACCTCCAGATACTTCTTATGTGAAACTTAACTGATTTTTTAAAATAATTTTAAAATTTACACTATTTACATTGTTCAGACTGTTGTACTCATTTTTATTGTCATACTCATGATCCTAAGTATATTACCTGAAGAAAGCCAGAGCATACAACAGCCGAGACATTGTGAATATGACATTAATGATGAGGACAACAATCCAAACAATGTAAATAAATACTTACAGTACTTCATCTGAGAAATACAGACAGATAATTTTAAAATGTTTTGCAGTAATTTCATTTTTTGATGATTGATTTTTAAGAAAATTATTTCTACAATCCTATCTTGCAAAACTTTTTTATAAGTTATAAAGGAATAAATACGGAAAACGCCATCTAAATCCAATAAGAAGATTTTTGATAGATTTTTATAATCAATGTTTACCTCAAAATGTTCTCATGCAAATTACATCACACTTTTTAATAATGACATAAACAACTATTTAAACATTCTATATAATAATCACCGGGGGAGGGGTACCGTTTTCATTGTGGTTAAAGAGGAATAACTCTGTCCGATTCGCGGGAGTGAGTTATGGTTACTGTTGGTGAAATCGAGGCTCGGAGAGTGTTACCGAGCGAGAGATAAGGAATTGTATTTCATTCTTTGTTTTTTTATGTATAATTTTGCCTGTAATATTACAATGCCATTAAAAAATATTAAAATAACATTCAGACAAGGCCAACGCATCACTGAACCTCACAACAATGATATTTTTTTATAGTGACAGTTTTTAACACAAAGTAAACTATCTTTCTAAAAACTCAAATACAGTGCTGTGCAAAATAAAAGTGACTCAATCAAATTTTTTTGAAAAAAAAAAAAATCCTGTTTTTTCTTAATATTTTAGATAAAAAATAGAGTTTAAAAAATTGTGTATAAGTAAGGGAAATGATACATTGTCTGCAATTTTACAAAAATATCCTTAAGAAACAAATCTAAAAACATGTTATTTTTTGTTTTTAAGGTAAATATTTACTGCGCAAAAAAGTGACCTACTTTTTATTTTACTGTATTAATTATGTACAAAGTTATTTTCTTAAAAATGAAATTTATTAAAATAAAAAGGTAAAAAAAGGATTCTAGAACTTTCTATAATTTTTAAGAATATTCTGGAATGAAATTGTGGAAATAAAATTACAAAGTGTTTTAAAATAATGACATTTTTTAATGAGTCACTTTTTTTGCATGGTAGAAAACTTGTTAAATACTCAAAAATGGTCATTTTTTATATTGTTTTTTAAATAATAGTTTCGAATTATTTTCTAATTTTACTAATAATAGGAATAATTTTAATGGAAAAATAAATAAAAAATTTTATTCGTAATTAAAGTTAAAAATAATTGAAAAAATTATTGCTGAGTCACTTTTTTGCACAGTAATGTACACACAATTCTGAAAAAAAATTCTAATATCTCATGCCTTTTGAAAAAGAATTCTTGTGTTTTTACAAATGAGGACTGCAAGTTTCTTTCTATATCATTGGGAAGATATATTCCCAAAATGCTTGTAACAGACAGGGCCATTTGTCCCAGGCTAAAAAAAAAAGAAAGAAAGCAACTGCTTGATTTAGATGCTGTAAATAAAACTGAATTTGACTGCCACTTTCATTACTGTATGGAGTGATGTCAGTAGGCATCTGTCACATGACCCATGTGACTATCTTGACCAAAGGAAAATAATCACTTTTTGTATACATACAATTTCTTGTTTGGTAACTTTTCTTTGCTTAAATAATTTTCCACTTAACAAAAGATATACTTTTAGAGGGCCCATCACCAATACGCAATGCCTAATGTTTAAAATTAATTTTTAATAATGAAAAATTTTTCTTGAATCTTTTATTTTAGTTTTAATTTCAAACTGAGAGATAAAATTTGATATTTCCAATAAATGAAATACTATGCTGTATTTCAAAACTTAATTAAAATTGATTGGAAGGATGATTTTTTTTTTTTTTTTTGCAATTTCTAATATTCTAATCTATTTCTTAGCCAAGTGTTATAAACGTGTAAATCTCTTTATAGAAATATCTTCAAAAATAAAATATACTTTTCTGAAACTTTATTTGGAGAATATTAGCCAATTTAAAGTATATAATTAATTTGATTTGAAACAAATATTATTTACTTTAAGTTCAAAATATCACAGAAATGAATTTTTCAACATGATGGTAGATTTATGATGTCAGGTTTTAAACACCTCCATGATAACTCGATGACAGATTTTTATCTAATATTGTTCTACCAGGGGTGGGGGCTTTGAGCTTAAAAAATAATAGAGGAATTAATGTGAATACCTTTTAAGTACTCAGTAATCTTAAAAATTTTTAAAAATTATTCTCTGTAATCTAATGTTTTATTTTATTGAACTTTAGAGAATTTTAGTTCTAAATTTACTGTAGTTGTCACACTTAAAGTGTGTCTAGAGATTATATGCAAAAGAGGTATTGTCAAATATTTTATGTAAAATTCATAGATATGTGTTATCCAATGAAATAATTTGCATTATTATGTATAGCGAGTAAGCATGAAAGCAATTAAGTCCCAATTTTCAATTTCAGATTGATATTTAGTATTTTTTCAGTAATTATAGCAATTTGCAGTGTCAAGAGATTATTTGCAAGAACTAGAATTTAGTATTATGGCTCGTAAAAAAGAACTAACAATGAATGAAAAGAACTATATAATCAAAAAAGTCTTCGCTTCAAATTTCTAAGGATTTGAAAAGGAATCATCGAACAATCAAGAAAATATATCAAATGGGAATTCAACCAAGGAAAAAAAAGTCTCAGGCTGAATTCAGAAATTTAACAAAGCGAGGTCTATCACATATCCGAAGAGAATTAATAAGAAACACAAATGTGTCAAGTGCGTTCATATTTTAAGCCACTGGAGCTCCTATGGTGTCAAGGGAAACAAAGTGTAAAGCATTAAGGAAGTTTTGCTGATGTAAAAAATCAAATAAAGAAACCCATTTTAACAAAAAAACATAAGGAAAGAAGATTGCAGTGGGCAAAAAAATACATGAAAACTGATTTCAGTAAAGTGCTTTTTACTGATGAATCAAGGATCACCCTTGAAGGGCCCAATGAATGGGCTCAAGGATGGGTTTGCAAGCAACATGACTCAAGAAAATTTTTTAAATGCCAACAAGGCGGCGGTGGGATCATGATATGAGCTGGGATTATTGGTAATGAGCTCATGGGTCCATTTAAACTGAAAGACGGTTAAAATGAATTCCAAAAGTTACTGTGATTTTCTAGAGCAATATTTCTTTGAATGGCTTGATAACCAGTCTTTAGCCAAGCATAGATCTATGATCTTTATGCAAGACAACACACCAAGTCATGCATCAAAGTTTACTAAATCCTGGTTGAAAGAAAAGGGATTTGTTAAAGATTCTCTTATGGATTGGCCTTCAGATAGCTGTGACTTGAATCCCATTGAGAACCTCTGGAGTATCCTCAAGAGAGATATTTATTCTAATGGAAGGCAATTCAACAGCAAGTGTGACCTCTGGGAGGCAGTTAAAGTTGCTGCAAACAACTAACCAGCCACTAAAATTGCAAATCTAACGTCAGATGTTGACAATAGGCTGCTAAGAGTTATTGAAAAGAAAGGAGCATTTGTGCAATAAATTTTAGGAGGTTCTTATTATTTTTTTGTTAATATATCTTTTATTTTTAAAATAAAATGTTATTTTTTTATGTTTTTCCTTTAAGAAATTGATGAATTTGTTCTAAAATCTTCATATTATTTTTTTACATTAGTCTTACAAGGTATAATAATGGAAAAGTATCAAAATAAATAGTTGCAAATAAACTACTGACAGTCAAATTAGTCTGTTTTGTTAGTAAAATTTTTTCCAACCAAAAACAATAGTTTTCTCTATCACTATATATCTAAGTTAATAATATTGAGTAGAATCTAAATAACATCATAATAGGACTTTTAACATTAAAGACGCAACTCTTTATACCAATTCATAACTTGCATATAATCTCTAGACTCAGTTTATTTTCTGATAGTGTCATGTATGGGTGATCTTATCTAAAAGATTTGGCACATTTTTTACACATACAAAAACAATTTAATTTTTTTTTTAAATATTTGGTAATATCAGATTATAAAAAGCTTTACAGTATGTGATGAGTAAATATAGTTTTATTTAATAACAATCTTTCCTTAGACTCAATTATTCTAATTAAAATTTTTAAGAAAATGAAAACAAATCTTGTAAAGATTAATCATTTTCATCAAAAAATTTTAGAAGAGGTCTGATTTTTCAAAAAAAAAGTCAATGATTTAAATTCTTCAAAGAATTCAGCTTTTAACTAATATCGTCAATAAAAAAATTTGTCTCAATGAATTCTCCAAGTGTTCATATAAAATTAAATAAGGGGGTGAAACATGTAAAAAAATATATATTTTTCAGTAAATTCACAGATTACCTTAGTGACCAATTTAAAAAAAAATCCTTATTTACACTATTCAGATTGTTATCCTTGTTGCCATATTCACAATGTTTTGGCCATTGTACTTTCTGCTTTTTCAGATGATTGGAATTTTAAACCAAACCCTTTATTTCGTCCATTGGGGTAGATTGTTCTCTAGTTCCATGCCTCTTCTGCATATCTCAGTTATTTCCCACTTCAAGTTTTTGGGTTCACCACTGCTGTGGTCTGGTATTCAACTCACAACTCTTTGGGTCTAGTGACTGGATCTAACCAATGTCTTTATCTACTGGGCTATGTGTCCTTGAAGATATCTGTGTATGAATTTCTGGGATTTATGAACCAAATGTCTCAGTTTCCATTTTTTACTGATGCTCATACTGCAACTGGGATATAAGGGTACAAGAGCTTAACAACTCTCAGAAAAAAGCTTCAGTCTGCCTACCCTATGTCAAGGAATTATTGAAGAAAATATAAAAGATCTTTGGTCCATATAACATCAGGACAATCTTCAAATGTGGTTTAACACTTTGAAGACACCTCTTCCAAATAAGATCTCCGATAGAGAACATGACTAAGAACTGTGTGTATGTCATCCCATGCAGCTGTGGTAAATATAAAGGAGAAACATGCCACCGCTTAAGACTGCAAGTACATCCTAAAGTGGTAACACAAGAAAAAATAAAAAAATCAAGTGTAGAAAACCACATATGGAGGGTAAAGAGAGATCTCTGCGACATTAGGTTTATAAGTCCCAGAAATTTATACACAGATGTCCTCAAGGATATCCACAGTAGTTAAAGATGTTGGTTAGATCCAATGACTAGACACAAAGAGTTGCGAGTTCAATAGGCTACAGCAGTGGTGAACAAAAAAACTTGGGAGTGTTGAGTTAAAAGGTAACAGGTATGGTACGTGGAACTAGAAGAATTGGTTAATTTGTAGTATAAGCACCAAAAGTTCACGGCAATGAAAATGTTCCATTATGGTGTGAAATTGCTTGATTATTTCGAAAATTACCTTAAAAGTTTGAGCTCTATTACCATTTAGGAGTAATGGACAATGAAAATTCAACTTCTTTCGCATCACGTTAACAGAATGGCTACCTTTGTTTACATACGCTTGCCTCGAACAATCATGTGCAGAAGCTTCACTTGTGTTGATTACTGCACAATGCCAAAGTTTAAAATGAATGCACAATTCCAAAACTGAAAAATAAAATCAAAATTACATGCCTTTTTTAACGCCCAAACACCTGCACACTAAATATCTCTTGAAATTTTCCCAAATCGTCATAATTCCGTGTAATTGTACATGCTGAACTCAATTAACAATTAATACATTTCTTTACGGTAGTGAGTAGTGATTTTCTGCACTGAAAGTCTGCAAAAGAAGTAAATAGGCCAAAATTTATGCTTACGCCAACGGAAGTACTCCGCACTGTATTAGTGAACATTATGGCAGTAATGGCGGACGAATGACCAACAAGAAGTCTGATTATTTCTTGTCGATAACTCCAAAACGGTAGGTTTCTTCATAATTTAATTGTTAATTCGAGTTCGGCATGTACATTTATACGGAATTTGGGAAAATTTCGAAAGATATTTAACGCGCGTGCGTTAAAAAGCAAATTTACCAAAAAATGGAATTTTCCTTCTTTTTTTTTTTAACTGTTTTTAGTTTGTTTTTTTTTTTTTGTTTTTTTTTTTAATTGTGTTGTGAAAGTTTCTCTAAAATCAGACAATTAAAATAAAATAAAAATTACGTGCCTGACAAAGGTAAAAAAAGAATGATGTTTGCTTTTTTTTAACGTTGTTTTTTGGGTGTTGGATTGGGTTTTTACTTTTTACCCATGACATTTTATTTTTAATTTAGAAAAGCTGAAAAGCTTTCAATGTTTCTATAACAAATTTAAACCAATTTAATAAAGCTTCGCTTCTACAAAGAAACAACACTTTTAATTGTAAAAAAGTAATTTATACCAATTAAAAAAAAAACTATTCATAATGCTTCATTAAAAAACAAAAAAAATAGAAAGCCCATTTTAAAATAACTTTCGCGAAAAGTGCGCAGTAATCAAGGCGTGTAAGAAGATACTAAAAGCAGTAAAAAGGCTGTTAAGCTTCCGCGCATTATTACTCGAGACAAACGTATGTAAACAAGACCAGTAATTGCGGTCGGACAACGCGAAAGAGATCGAACTTATATTGTCGATAAATCCTAAACGGTACGGGTAATGTATGCAAACAATGCCAGTAATGGCAGCCCGCGATGCGAATGAATCCGAAATTTTACTGTCGATAACTTCAAAACGGTAGATTTTATCAAATTTATCAAGCCAGATTCGAATGCGCATGAACAATTCAATTTATTACACATGTCAGTATCCTGGAAATTTTTAATGCGAACTGAGCGGGAGGTGTTACACTGCAAATTAACCCTGAAACGTTGTGAATATGGCAATGAAAGTGAAGATAACAGTCCGAATAAATGATAATACCTCGTAAAAATAGCAATAAAAATTGAGGAAATTCTACCGTTTACGACTACGAGATATTGCCAATCTTAGTTGGATCCCGGATACAGCCTAACCTCCGTTACTGCGCGAAAGTTTTTTACCCATCATTTTTTTTTTTTTTTACTGGAACGCACTTTTTATTATTCCTGTTGTAAAAAAAAACGAAAAAAAAACCCCGATTATTACAAAAATAGTAATATAAACTGAGAAAAGGCTACATTAGGAGATATTGCCAATCTTAATTGGGTCCCGGATACAGCCTTGCAGCTTGAAGCACGATTTATTCCTGAGGTTGTTAATCCCTCAGCGTACAGAGCGCCTTCACAGATTCCTGATTTTATTGCTATTTTTGTAATAAAACAGGAACAATGATTTTTTTAATAGTCACTGGGGTATTGACTTCAAATTTACCAGATTTTCTAGAGGATATTTCTAAAATAATTTCATTCGTTTTTGTGAATAAGTTTTGAGATTTTCATTAAAATCCGACAATAATTTGTTTTTTGCAAAAATTTCCAAATTAATGTCTGTCACCACAAAAGAGAGTGTAACCCGGATATAAGAGAGTTGTCGGGACCGGAGAAGTCTCTTATATCCGGGTTTCTCTTATATCCGGGTTTGGTCTATTTTGTTTAGGTAACACAGGCTCTAATTTGGGTCCAGAGAAAATCTATCTTATATCCGGGTCTCTTATATCCGGGTTGTATGTTAAAAATTAGCTGCTGACGCCAAAAAAAAAAAAAGATTTTAATTAAAATTACGAATGTTCTAAAAAAGATTAAAAAATTTTAAATAAATGTTCAAAAAATACTTTGATCTTTCCTCATAATAATTTAGGCGATCGCTGACCTAAAAAAAAAGAAGAAAAAAAAGATTTTTAAATCAAAATTTCAAACGAGCTAGAAAGGAATAAAAAAAAAATTAAAAATAATTAAAAAATACTTTGGTCTTTCCAAACTTTTTCAAGATAGAACTTTGTTTTTATTAAGTTTGGGTTGGGTCCTTTTTTCATCATGCTATGCTGTTTTTTCGCCGAATTATTGGACAAGCCCAATAAAACATAAAGATTTTGAAGATAAAACGCTGATTTTTTTAGCTTTTTTGCGGAGGTGACTATGAGATTTTATGGAAGCAAAACAAACTTTATACTTTAACTTACAGGTGGATATCTCAAAACGTGCGCGAAAGATACAATTTCGACTTGTACAAACAAAAAATCTAAATAAAGAATTTAAAAATATACCTACCATGTTTAAAGTTCACAACTTGGTCAAGGCACTTAGTTTTCGTTAGCTTTTCAAACACACAATCAGATCATCTGATACAGCAACAAAAAACGAAGTGTGAGGTACAAAGTGAAACAAAAATTAGTTTCATTTTATTTTAGTTTCATTATTGACAATTCTCAGAAAAAAAGTCAAGTTTCCAACAACAAGAAAAGAAACTAAGTTTGTGCCATTCCCTTAATTCATTGTTTCTATCCTTCCGCCTTTTCCAAGAATCCACTTGTCAAATACAAACAATAAATTATTGTTTTTAATTTCCTGTTCGGAGTTTGTTTGTTTTTGTTTTTTTTAATAATATTTTAGTTTTCCACTTTGACTTAAGGAAAGTCGAAAGAATTTTTAGGTGAGATTTAGTTAATGAAAGCAACTTAACTTAAAAATCCGTCTGGCTGATAACTGAAAAAAAAAAAAAAAAAAACCTAAAAAACATGGGCAATCATGGGCAATAAAAAATAATACCAAAGGATACAAAATGTTGAATTTAGGAAAATTCGGTAATTTTGACAAAGTACGAAAATTCAGCAACAATGAAAAAAGTCGATTGAAAGTTAATTTTAGGGCCGTACTTTCTTGATTGGGGGTTTAAAGAAATCCCCGTCCAATATTTTAAAATAAATATTTAATTTATTTAATAATACTCTCTCTATTGTTTTCAAGCAAATAAAATCTATTCACTTAAGTTAAACTAAAGTTAAGTTCTTGGATCTTCTTTTCAAATTATTATTTTAATAAAAAAAAAGTAGTAAATAAAGTTTTAAGAGAGTTATTTCTTTTTAAAGAAGCAAAACTATGTAGCCTCATTTCTATTTCAAAAATATAGGGGGGAGGCCTTCCTTACCGCTTAACTCCCAAAATCCACACTCCAGATGGCCCTAAAAAGTCAATTTTCAATTTATATTTCATAGTTGCGAAATTTTCCTACCATGTCAAAATTACCGAATTTTCAATCGCTAGCCCGTTTTAAAATATTTACCAAAATCAAGAAATTATCCGATTTAGACGAAATTTTCTACATTCAGTAATTAATGAAAGAATATTGGTTAATTTACTTTTCAAGCCCCGCGCTAAATAAAGATTTTCCAAAATCGTCACATTTCCGTGTAAATGTACATGCTGAACTCGAATTACAAATTAAATTATGAAAAAACCTACCGTTTTGCGTGCAAACTTTGTAAAGAAAGAGCATGATTATCTACAAAATAAAATTACAAAATATATTTTTATTTTGTAATTTTATTTTGTAATTTTATGCTAGAAACGAAATAATAATTAATGCGCGAACTTCCTAAAGAGCATGATTATTTACAAAATAAAAAAAAAATGCTAGGAAGGAGCATTTTGTTTTATTTTGTAAATAATCATGCTCTTTTCAAACTTCATGCAAAGTTTGCACATTATTATTCGTTTTACTTTTGTTTGTTTTAATTTTAATTTAAAAAATGCTTTATTATATTATTTAAATTGTTCTTTTAATTTGTCATTGCTATTCTACACGGAAAAAAGGTTTTATTGTATTATTTAATTTGTTTGTTGTTTAAAGTTTTATATTATAAATAAGATTACAGTAATGATTACACTTAAAAAACCCCCAAAACTTTACGATAGTGCGTAGTGATTTCTGCGACGAAATTCAGTAAAAGAAGTAAATAGGTCAAAATTTATGCTTACGCCAACAAAAATATCCGGAAATGCCCCGCGCTTAATTAGTAAAAACAATGCCCGTAATGGAGGACGAATTACCCAGAATTAGTCCGATTTTTTCTTGTCAATAACTCCAAAACGGTAGGTTTTATCATAATTTAATTGTTAATTCAAGTTCAGCATGTTCATTTACACGGAAATATGACGGTTTGGAAATAATTTATTTAGCGCGGGGCTTAAAAAACATTTTTTTAAAAAAATAAACTCTTTTTTTCTGTGTAGAAAAAAAGTAATGACAACGGTTGTAAAGATTTTATTTTGAATTAAAAATAAAACAAATAATTAATGCGCAAACGTTTGTAAAAAGAGCATGAATATTTACAAAATAAAAAAAAATACTAGAAAGGAATTAATAATTGATGAGCAAATTTTACGCATTATTTCGTTTCTAGCATTTTTTTATTTTGTAATTTTATTTTGTGCATAATCATGCTCTTTACAAAGGGTTAGGGTTCTTTATTTTATTATTTAATTTGTTTCTTTTTTTATTATTATTTATTTAAAAAGAAAGCTTTACTATAAAAAAAAACGACAGTTGAAAAAAAAATAACACTTGTCATTGCTTTTCAACACAACAAGTGTGCAGTAATTTAGAGAAGTAATATCAGTTAAGAGCAGTGAAAAGGCTGTTAATTAAGCTTCCGCGCGCAAAATGTTCCGCGGTGAATGTAGTTAAACAAGACCAGTAATGGCTGACGGCTGAACACGACTGAGTCCGATAACTCCAAAAGACCAAAATGGTAGATTTTATCAAAATTTAATTGTTATTTTCGAGTCCAGGATGTAAATTTACACGGAAATATAACGAATTGGGAAATTTTTATAGTTGGTAACTCCACAAAATCGCTAAAAAATTATAGCATGATGAAAAAGACGCCAAACTTGACGAAAACAAAATTTTATAATAAAATTTTGTTTTCGTCAAGTTTAATAATAATTATTAAGAGGAAAGACCAAAATTTTTTAAAATTATTTTTTTAAATTTTTCTTTCTTTTTAGAACATTCTAAATTTTGATTAAAAAAACTTGTTTCTCTTTGTATCACCGGAACTAGTAAAATAACATAGACAATTTTTAGCACGTTTTTTTTTTTTTTTTTTGTATGACACACATTAATTTGGAAAAATAAAAATAATTGTTGGATGTTAATGAAACTTTCAGAAACTATTCACAGATGATCAAAATTATTATAAATAAATTTTTTTTATTAAAGTCATGGCATAAATTATGTTTTTTATATATTTATTACAGTAAATTTCTATTTTGTTTCCTGAGCGCTAATATCCCTTCAAATTTTTACAAAATATTCTTATTTCCGTGCAAATGTACATGCTGAACAATTAGATCATGAAGAAACCTACATTTTTTGGATGTTAACAATCAGAAAAAAATCGGACTTCTTTTCGGCCTTTTGTCAACCATTACCGGCTTATTGAGAAGTAATTCACTGCCGAAAGATTTTTACTTAGTCATAAAATTTGGGCCTATTTACCTCTTTTACAGAAAATCACTACGCACTACCGTAAAGAAATGTAATTTTTTTTCTTTTTGTTAAGTTTTTTAGTTTTATTTATAACAAAAACAAATTAAATAATACAATAGAACCTTTTTTCCGTTTCGAATAGCAATGACAAATTAAAAGAACAAATTAAATAATAAAAATAAAGCATTTTTTATATTGCAAAATTGAAAATAAAACAAAAATTAATGCACAAACTTGGTAAAGTAGAAGGGTTGATTGTATTATTTTATTTGTTTTTAAATTGTCCCCTTTTCTACACAGAAAGAAAACCCCACCCCTGACCTTAACAACTAACCCTAAAGTTAATCTCTAGGGTTAGGTGTTAAGGTTAGGGTTGAGGTTTTCTTTCTGTGTAGAAAAGGGGACAAAAATTAATGCACAAACTTGGTAAAGTAGAAGGGTTGATTGTATTATTTAATGTTTTTTTATTTAAAGTTAATTTTTTTAATTTGTCCCCTTTTCTGCACAGAAAGAAAACCCCAACCTAACCTTAACACGTAACCCTAAAGTTAATCTTTAGGGTTAGGTGTTAAGGTCAGGGGTGGGGTTTTCTATGTAGAAAAGGGGACAATTTAAAAACAAATGAAATAATACAATAGTAAATAGGCTCAAATTTTATGACTCCGCCAAATAGTAAAAAATGGTAAAAAAAGTAAAACCTTATAATAAATTATTAAAGCACTTAAATGATTTTAACTGAAGTAATTCTTTTTTCATGTGAATCTTGCCCACTTTTTTTGGGTAGGGGGTGATTTCAGGAAGACCTTTGTGTCTAAAACTTTCTTTTTTACCAAATGGTAAAATAATTTACCAAGTTTGTGCATTTTTTTACCGTAGTGCGTAGTGATTTTGTGCAAGGAAAGTCTGTAAAAGAAGTAAATAGGCCCAAATTTTATGACTTCGCCAAAAATCTTTTGGCAGTGAATGAGGATTCATGATGGCAGTAATGGGGGACGAATGACCAACAAGAAGTTCGTTTTTTTCTTGTCAATAACTCCAAAACAGTAAGGTTTCTTCATAATTTAATTGTTAATTCGAGTTCAGCATGTACATTTGCAGTGAATTCTGACAATTTTGGAAAAATTTGAAGGGATATTAGTACTCGGGAAACAAAATAGAAATTTACCTTTATTACCCCCCACCCCCAAACTAATTTTATGAAAATGCTAGAAATTTGATCGCATCCGGTTTAGTGATTACAATAGTTAAAAGCACAAGGCTTTGAGGAATGCAAATCATTTTTTTTTTTTAATTGGATCAACACTACCCGAAAATCAGCCCTGAATTGTAACATACAAAACTCAATAAAACAAATATATTATTTAATTTCAAATGCTTTTATTTGCTTTCAGTTATTTTTATGAATATGGACAATATTTTCTGAAAGCAAAAAATTGTTTTGGTGGAAAATGAATTTTTAATACAGTTATTTGTTATTTCTTTAATTATAATAGATTTTTACTTTTAAGTTGTTAAAATATTATAAAATTAGTTAAAAGCTGCATTGGGTTTCCTAAGTGTCCTAGATCTTTTTTAGCACATTGTAAATTGTATCATTTTGATTAATCAGAGGATCTGCAGTAATTAAGAAATGTAATTTTGTGTTTATAATCGGGCTGTAATTATAAAGTATGGGAGACCAACCAGAATATAATTAAGTTGCATTATTTGAGTTAAGCATTGTTCTCCGCTGTTAAGGCCTTTACTTTTGCGAGACACATGTGGAGAAGTTAATTTGATTTTTCAATTTCAACTGAGATGAGTACCTACAAGTATCAGTATCATTTTATGAAATTTATATGATCTTATTTTTATATTAATCTCAGTTATGACATTTTTCCATAAATGAAATATCAAAATTAATGATAAAATGAATGGAAATACAAATTACACAGTAAAATGTAATAAATGTACATAAAATTATAGTATTTTTTGAACACTTCTGATAAAATTTCATAAGAACGGTACCTATAAATTAATTAGATACCTTTCTTATGAAATATGAAATTTAATCTCACTCTTAACAGTCTTATTTTAATTTCTTTATAATATATTTTATAAAGCATCGTAAACGTAAAGTTAAAAGCTAAGAACAAAAAAAAAAATTAGAGCGCTGAAAGTTTTCCTTAAAAATAACAAGGTAAATAATTTGTTCACTTAAATCTAAATAACTTTACTTTTCGGCTTCCGTAGAACAAATTATGATCACGTAAATCCATCAATATGTCATTCAACACCTGTCAAGTGATGCAAAAGGTTATGACCTGCTTTGTTTTATTTTCAAATTACATCTTTTGGCACAGAAGCTAAGTCAACCTTGGTTCAAAATATTTTAAATAAACATTAAAATTTCTGATTTTCTTAAAATAAGTTTTGAAAAAACGATAATTGATTTTTAAAAGAATTTCAAAGTGATATTTTCATCTTTTTTATAAAATGGAAAAAAATGGATGCCATAATCGATTATCTGTCAATTTTGCTGACTCAAAAAAAACAAGATTTTTAATGAAAATTTCAGACGTGCTTGGAACAATTAAAAAATGTAAAAAATACCCCAAAAATACTTTGATCTTTCCTCTTAATAATAACATGAACATTTAGATGATAAAATTTTGTTCTCAAGTTTGGTGTCTTTTTCATCATGCTATGCTCTTTTTTAGTGATCTCATAATATTTAGCATGTGGCTTAAAAAGCAAACTTACCAGAATATTTTACTGAATAGTGAATTGGTTATTTTATTAATAAACTTTGTGGAAATATGACTTTTTTCACTGCCCCTTTTTGATATTTTGAGTGTAATTTTTAATTTGGTAGGTATTCGTCCATTTTTTTTATTTTTTATTTTTTTTACAATTATATAAAGAAAAACCCCTGTAGATGTTATTTTGTAGTGATAGAAATGTTATTTTAAATATTAAAATTTTACAATATTTAAATTTTAAATATTTTAGTGATAGAAATGTGATTTTAAATGTTATTTTGTAGTGATTCATCAAATTGAATAAGTTGAATAAGAAAGAATATTAATAAAACAGAACTCATGCATTTTTTTGGTAGTGTTGTGAAGGCTGCATGAATATTTAATGTTTCGCTGTAAATGAAACATGCAACATCCACAAACATCAATTTAAATAAATAAATTTAAATAAAAAAATCAAATGATAACGATATTCAATTATAACAAAAAAGATATGTTTGGAACAGAACAAACTCGTGTCTGGTATTTATAATTAATTTAATCACGTGGTAGGCTCCTGTAAAAAAAAGCGGGAAAACTTGACTTGGTCACACGCTGGAAAAAGACTTGTACATGAATGGATTGCAATGCCCGCTTGTGTGTTCATTGACCAATTAGAAGTTGAGATTTCCTGAAAATATGTATGAAGCTGGGTAAGCTCTTTGATCTGCTTTTTGCACAGATTTGTACAAAATTCAACATTGATAAGAAACTGATATTGGGATGCTAAAATGGAATGCTTTTAACAATGTCAATCTGAAAAAGTTCTACAAAGAAATTTCACATTAAAATTGTTTCTGGTCCAGTTTCCATTATATTCCCTGTCTTTGTTTTTTGTATGGAAACATTAGTGTATGATGAGCAGAATTGTCAACTGCAGTGAATTCTTTAAAGAGCACTTTCTTTCAGTTCACAATATTCGCTTGAGCTTTGATTCAGCCGTAATATTCTCTTTTATGGTTTATTTTTAAAAAATGAGGAAAATGTTATAAATTCAAATTAATTTAATCCAAGATTTTCTATGTATAATAGTGTGACAGTGGTTTAAAGGGGTTAAAATAAAATATGAACTGGAACAGATGAAGAGTGTTAAAGTACGGAATGACACATAAACTGAACGAAGGAACAAAATTGTTTCCCATCGAAAATCTAGTTTGAAGAAAAGACAGACCTGAAAAGAATGACTTTACTGGTTTGGGAAAAGATATTATGAGGCCATGTGGAAGATATCAAACTGAAAGAACATTCAAGTTTAGATCGAAGAAATTGAGATAAGAAACGGACATGTGAGGTGCATAAGTACTGTTAAATGAATAGATAAGAAGACAAATTTTGCTAAGAGCAGGTAAGCAGAATCAGCTGAAAAATCTCTGATTGCCTAAGCAAGACCAGGAGCTGAGAAAATTAATTGTTGAAAATTAAGATAATTACAATTAATGATTGATTTCACCCACTCGGTTTGAAAATCGTATTTGTCAAAGAAACAGTGAAGTGGTGTGCTCAGATGAGCTACTAAGTGAAAAGGAGAAATTACTTCTGCCCATTTGGAAGTAGTGGTGTGAGGTATAAATAAGAGAAGAAATAAATTATACAGGCAGGACAATACCTGCAATCACCACCTGTAGGAAGAAGGGATCTCCCAAATTTGTAGAGATAGTTAATATTGCAAACCAGACAACAAAGAACTTTTGTTCAAGGCAATACAGAAATCTGGGGAACCCCCAAATTTCCAAACACCACCAACCCCAACTCCATTCTTAAGTTGAAGTCAGTTCATGCAGAGTGCTTAAGTGACGCAGAGAGAGAGAGACGTGAAGACGCTACTGAAATCTGCGTGACTTGCTTCCAAGAGAACTCCCAACTTGAGTCTCATTCCAAAATCAGAAACAACAAGCAAAGTGTCGCTATAGCGATTGCAGTGGGAAGGGTTAATTTTGTTGTACAAAGAACTACATAAACCAAATTGAAAATAAACCTGAAAGAATTTTTTTTACTGCAAAGAACATTTCTATTTTTTTCCTTCATAACACAGCTTTGGCATGGTTCAAACCAATGTTACAATTGCTGACAATGCTGAATCCTCACCAGCTCTTTGATCAAGAAACACAATGTGAGCAAAGCAATGTGCGGACTGAGGTGACCGGCGTTCAACAACTGCTTATCAGTGGCAGTATCAACCAGCATGGGAATTGGTCCAGCATCAACTGAAGTTAAGCATTATATTTGATTGCCATGAGCCAGGATCCACCCAGAAACACAGGATACAGCATGACCAGGCTGAAAAGACGAGAAGAAAGAAAAGAATAAAGAAAAAAAAACAATTTGTAAAAGCAGTAAAAAGGAACAACAGACTTTAGTCTTTTGACTATAAGGTTCTAAAACACCATGAACATTTTCACCCAAGTGACAGGTAGGACACTTTTTTGGTTTCCCTGTATTTCTTTTGTATTATTTTTTGTGCCTCACCAATAGAAATTTTGTTTAAGTTGTGATAATTAGAACTTGTCAAATTGCCTCTTTTTTCTTGTGTTGACGACAAAAATGAGTGATCATGAGTCAAACCCAAGCAATCAGTGGGATGGGCAGACTTATGGTGACAGAAAATTTCAAGAACCTGTTGCGGGGCCCCAGAGTTTCATCATATAAGGGGGACCCAGGAGAATTGAAAAATTGGTTAACAGCGATAGAGAAGAAGTAGCTCATCTATAACCTGTCTGAAGTAGAAACAGTACTGTTGACGTATGATGCAGCTGAAGTTCCGGTCTCAGAGTTTGTGGGAGGTCACCTAGCAAGGGACCCTAGATTAACGTGCGTAGAAAGGTTATTGATAAAGGAGTATGATGATGGAATGGTGGTAGAGACGATGAAATTCGCCCAGGCAAAGGACAAGACCTCCAGAGAGTTGATAACAAGAGACATGAAATTGTCGGCCTTGACTTTCCTTGAAGTGAGGGGGAATGCCACCATTCAAGCCCAGTTAGCAGATTTATTTCTCGATACACTGGAAAATGAACACATCAGACATGATGTTATCAAGGAGGCCTCAACCAGATTGTCGGTGACCACAGATCTAGCTTAGGATAGTGAAAAAATATGGAAGACAATAGGAAATAGTGGCAGAAACATTCAGGGTTAGGAGGAAAACAGGCAGGATAGGAGAAAGAAATCTCTTGCATAGAATAAGAACTTAGGATGGATGAAGGAGTGACCAGGGGATGGAGAAAAAGAGGCTTACCCCAATAGAAGGGACTGGTCATGAAGCAAGGGTACTATGAGCCCACACCTGGTAGATTCACATTGGTCTGTTAGACATGCAATTATGATGGGCCAAAGGGCAGAATCTCGTTCGGGGAAAATGACCAACCAGATCTCGTTTATACGTGTGATACGGGCATTTTTTGGCCAAGCCTACGGGCTCGGGAAACCCACGATAAACTCGGCCTTGTGCCACATGCAACCCTCGTGGGGTGGTGGCTAGATACCATTGGGAAACATCTTTAAAGAACCAGTGTCAGTAGTAGTTAACACTGACAGAAAGTTACCTCCTAGGACGACAGTATCTGGTAGAGGTAGGCTGGTAACAAAGAGAAAATTTGAAAATAGAATCTTTCAGATAACCCCTGTGAGGAAATACAGCCCTGAAGAGGAAGAAGTGGTTTTATATGAAACAGTAGTGGAAGGAGCAGAGATTGTGCCTATTATGTTGATCAATCAGGGCAACAAGACAGTAAAAATCTCAAAAGGGGAAGAGGTAGAAAAGGCTCTACCAATAAGGTCCATTAAGTGGATGGAATATAATGAGCAGAGGAAGGAGGGGCAGAGTTAAGTAGAAGAAGTAAGAGATAATAGCCCTTGAGAAATTTAGAGCCAGAATAGGAGGACTGCTGAGAGCCAACATAGATGTAGTGACTAACTCTCATAAGGAATTAGGGTAGACACACACACAGTAAGAATGAAGATCAATGATGGCAAACAAGCATGGATTAAATTAAAACCATATATGACACCCATCAATAAGAAACCACTAGTAGACAAAGCAGAGAAATGTTAGAATCAGCAATAGTTCCAAGTCTTCTTGGAGTTTCCCCATCATTGTAGTACATAAGAAGGATGGGCGACACAGATTCTGTGTTGACTTTAGAAAGCTAAGCACCATCTCAAAACCACTGGCAGTGCCCTTTCTATTGATAGATGACATCTTGGCACTTCTGGGAATAGCTAAGTACTTTTCAACAATAGAATGAACTTCAAGCTATTGGTAGGTGGCCCTCAATGAGTCAGCCCAGAAGAAAGCTGCATTTGTGTACCATATAGGTTATTTGAGTTCAGAATCATGACATTTGGCCTGGCCTGACCTGACCTGGCCCGGCCAATGCCCTAGGTATTTTCTAGCAGCTTATGTTGATAGTACTGAGCGAAATGGAGAGCTTTCCCATGGCCTATTTGGATGACACTTCGGTGTTCTTCGAAACACCTGAGAAGCATTTCAGCCACATAAGAAAGCCATTAGATCAGTTAAGGAGGCATGGGCTAAAATTGAAACTGTCAAATTGTCAGTTTCTGAGGGAGAAGACAATGTACTTAGGTTTTGTCAGAAATGGGGACAGGATTAAGCCCGATATGTACAAAATAGAAGTCTTAAGAGTAATGCCTAAGACACTAAGACAGGTAAGAGGCTTCATACAAGCCATAGACTACTATCAAAGGCTTATCCTGGCATTTTCAAAGCTACCTCTTGATAGCATTGATTAAAAAGTATGCTAGATTTAAGTGGACAGAAGATTGTCACAGAGCATTTGACAGCCTCAAGGAGCAACTGACAGCGATATCTTTATTGATGTATCCATATCTCAGTAAACTGATGATCCTATATACAGACATTAGTGATCAATGTATCATTGCAGTCCTAACTCAGTCATACCCAGATAGAAATGGCCCAGTGCCTTGTATACCAGAAGAAGTACCAGTATATTTCTTATCCCATAAGATCTCTGTAACGCAACAAAGATGACCAGTGATTGAGAGTGAAGCATATGCAATTATGTATGCCCTGCTGAAATTAGACCATTATCTGAGTGGAACTTTACTATTACAACAGACCACAAGCCACTTCAAAACTTGCTAGATGCTGAGTCAACTAATAAAAAGATTCAGCACTAGGCATTGAAATTAAGTGGGTACAAGTGTAAGATTAAATATTTGGAAGGAAAAGACAATACATGCATTGATCTAATGTCGAGAATCCCAAAACCTTTTAGAAACAGAATCTGTGAGATTAGAGCCAGCGGTAGATAACAGAGCATACCAGTCCAGGTGATAAATTCCCATAATGTTAGGGGATGGGGTAGAAGAGACCCCAGGTATCATCAGTGACAGAGAAAGCCAGGATCTTAGGGAACATATTAGCCAAATTGAAAGATAATACCAGGAATTGGGATTTGTATTTGACACAGGCCTCGGCAGCAGTAAGGTTCTCTGTAAATGAAACCTTGAGGTTCTTACCATATTGCATGCTGTTTGGACGTTCCTCTTGCTGGTAGATAACCTACTAAAGCCTTGTAGGAAATACATGGGAGAAGACCACCATAAGTTAATAATAGAACAGCAATATAAGATATTCACACAGGCCAGGAAAAGGAATAAAACAGGCACAAAAAAGAGGGTGAATAAAGGAAGAAAAGAGGGTTAGGAGATCCTGTTTTCTGCAGAATCCACCTAAGAGAAGGAAAATTTGACCAGAGGTGGGAACCCTATTACAGAATAGTGGAGTAGACAGGGCCGGTGTCATTTGTAATTTGGGATCAGATGGCAAGATGAGCTAAAAGAGCTGATGCTGATGATTTTAACGGAGGTAAATGGTTGGGAAGATCCCAAGTCAAAAAGTAAAAAGAGGAAGATGAGAAAAGTAACCCTCATAGAACCAGAGGAAATGGAGTGAATCTGAAGGAAGAGTAACCACTGAGAAATCAGACGGGTCAGGGAGGTCCTCAAATGAGGAGCCAGAGAGGAGGAACATGAAAAACTATATCCGTAGCTCTGATCCAGAAGTTACTGAGAGATCAAAGGGGACAGAGATCCTTAGGCAAGGAGCCAGAGAGATGGAACTCTTCAAGTTTTGATTCACCACTGCAGTGGATAATGACATTGGTTAGATCCAGTAACTAGACCCAAAGAGTTGTGAGTTCAATGCCAGACCACAGGAGTGGTGAACCAAAACTTGGAGAGTTGAGTTAAAGGGAAATAAGTGAGACATCTGGAAGAGGCATGGCACATGGAAATAGAACAATCTACTTTGGTGGTTGAAATAAAGGGTTCAGTTCAAGATTCCAATCACCTGAAGAAGGCTGGAGCATAAAATGGCTGAAACATTGTGAATATGGCAATGAAGCTGAGGATAACAATCCAAATAATGTAAATAATGCAAGTAATCATAATACCTCATCCCAGAGATATAGACAGATATATAGAGAGACATAGACATAAAGGCCGGAGCGTTCAACAGCCGAAACATTGTGAATATGGCAATGAAGCTGAAGATAACAATCCGAATAATTGGATTTGTTATTTATTAAACAATCCCAAGGCAAGAAACAAAAATGGAGATTGGATTTGCCTCAGTATTAACAAGGACATATCTTTTCAATATGACTGCCTTTTCTTTACTAATGTATAGAAAAAAATACACCTGGTGGTCAGAAGAAGGTTACACTATGCTGGATGAATTCTAGTTGGACTAAAAGCAGTGGCAAACAAAATTTACACATGTAAATAACATGTCCTTATTGTCAGTAGAGATGAAACAAAATAAGTTTCAACAAGGTGATATTTTCATGTGTTTTATATCCCAGTTAGCTGATTGACAAAGGAGAGAAAATATGATAGGATTTAACTGTTTTCTGAAAGAAAGCACAAACTGTTATTCTGCTTTGACTATTTTTAGATGAACAAGAGGAATTTTGTAGTTTATGTAATTTGATGTTGTGAAAATAAATTTTGTAATTGTAATGTTTCTTTTCAAAATTCACTTTGAGTAAAAGTCTTGATTTTTCTTCAGAAAAGTCCTTTTGAAAAAGATAAAACTATTTAACCCTTTTTAGATATTATGAAGAAGTCTCCTTAATTAATTGACCCTTGTGAGATTCAAACCTCGTTCTCATCGTTAGAATGCTAATGATCTTTAACCACTTGACCATGCCCTCATTGATGCAAAGAAAAAATTATATTATCTTGTTCTTACTTTGAAAAAACATAGCTGAAAGGAAGGAAGATATTAAAATTAAGCAATTAGGAATTGTTTCTCCGTAAAGATATCCCCATAACTGAGAACAAGTCCTGTACTGGTATTACTTCTACTACTTGCTAGAGATAAAGAAGAGAGGAAATATTCCATCTTATAGCTGTTTAATATCACCATTTAAAGACGTCTTGATGAATCTGGCAAAGCCATGTGTAGGGTAACTGACATGACACCTCCAGTTTGGGAGAAGTTAATTTTTGCCAATATGTCCATAATTTTTTAATTTGTTCTATAGGCTGAAAAGAAAGATTTGAATGGCATAGTTGGGATGAGAGTGATTAACATGACAACAAAAATGTATTTGCATCAAGGTTATGAAGCTTACTCACGGGGATGGTGTGGAACATTCTGACCCTGGGACCCAGGTTCAAATCTCACCATACTTGATTTGACAGGATGGTGACAGGTGCACTAGGATACAAATGGCCAGTCATTACATACATATAAAAGTGTTTGTGTGTCCATACAGATTTTAGAGCAATTACTGGATTTCTTTTAACCAGCCATCATTCATTATTCCTACAAACTTGATATTGCCAAAGAAAAATCTGTACCTTTTCTAAAAGTATTAATTAGACATTTAAAAGTGAGTTCTTATAATTTTTCTTACTATTCATGACAACCATTAGACCCCAAATTTATATCTTGACAAAACTTTAAATTAAAAAGCAGAAGGTTCTCAGAATTCGCTTTTTTAAAAGAATTTTTTTTACTTTGTTATTCATATAAAAAGTTTCAATATTTTTTATACACAAGTTATTTATAGCACTTCAGTTTTTATATGTATAATACTTCTACTCGGACTTTTGTTAAACATAAAATTCAGAGTATCAGGATATTGTTTCGGAACTCCTTGTAATTCCTCCATTTAATCCCATGGATTTCATTAAAAGAATAAACTTCAGTAGGAAAAGACAGCATAGTATTAACAAATAACATTAATATAACAACAAGAATACAAGAAGTTGGTTGAATATTTTGAATGAGTAATGTTTTTTTTTGTAGTTGTTAATGGAGTTCTTGGATAGAATATAAACTGTATTGTGTATGTATGTGAGAACAGTGAAATGAGATTATGTGTGTGCTTGTGTGAAAGTGTCAGTATGTGTATGTGTGCATAGTAGTAACGCAGATAAAAGAGATAGGTAGAATTTAGTTCGTACTGCGGAGGGGGGTTCCATATTCTGAGGTGGCATCTTTGTAGTTTGGTCAGTGCTACTGAGTCAAGCACTGCTTTTGTGTGTGGACATGAATGGGGTCTTGAATATCAGCAGTTATAGTGATGTAGACCTTGGTGGCATTTGTATGTGTATTTTAGGGACTGGACTTTGTGATACCTTTTTTTTTCTAAGAAATCAGCTCCAAAATTATATTATTTTATTTATTCCTAATTGGTCCTAAAAAGCCACATAGTATATCTACTACTATGTCTACAAGATATTTTGGCAGTATCTATTTAAATTAAGATGACTAATAAAACAAATTTTCTGATTTGTATTCGTTGATTTTGTATTGTTCACTTTAACTGGTGTATTTGGAGCACTTTATTACATGTTATTAGTTTATAAATATTTTGTAGGCATGTTTTAATGTTTATGTATCTATTGTTGGCTGAAAATTCATCTAAATTTAAAATTAATAAATTTATATTTAAGTTTATAATTAACATAGAAATTAGTTTTATTGTGTGAAATATGTTGCATATTTTATTAGATATTTTAGTAGACACAACAAATGCCTCCCTCTCCAGACCATTAGAAATTTATTTATCTAATAATATGTAGAAAACAATAATTTAAAAACTTAGGTTGTATTCAGTATCTGTCTATATTTCTGAGATGAGGTATTATGTACATTATTTACATTATTTGGACTATTGTCTTCATCTTTGTTGCCATATTTATTACAACATTTCGGCCATTGTATGCTCCAGCCTTCTTCAAAGAGTGTGAGTTCAATACCCAGTTAAGGCAGTGGAGAATTTGGAGAGGGAACTTAACAGGAGATAACTGATAACTGACATCCATTAGACATGGCACGTGGAACTAGAACAGTCTACCCCAGTAAGCGAAATAAAGGGTTCAGTTCAACATTCCAACCACCTGAAGAAGGACGGAGTGTACAATGGCTGAAATGTTGTAATAAATATGGTGACAAAGATGAGGACAATAGTCCGAATAATGTAAATAATGTTAGGTTGTATTGTTTTGACCAATGTACATGTCTCCCAGATCTTGTTGGAACATGCTTCTGTATTATTGTTTTTGGTGGGATGGCATTTGCTTTGCTGGATGCTTGTTCATTTGTCTTTTGAGTGATATACATACATACACTCTCACTAAATTTTATTTTTTATTCCAAGAGTTGTTTTTTCTGTTTTCTTTTTGAATTTGTAGGTCTGATGAATTGGATCATATTTACAATTCCAATGGAATAAATTATGACCATGGAATATTAGTGTTTAAGCCTTTTTAATATTAATACTCAGTTGGTAAAAAATATCAGATAGCACAACTTGCAAGTATATCAAAACAAATTGGTGCCTGAGGAAAAAATTGGGAAAAAAAAGAAAGAACTAGAAACATTCTAACAGGCGAAACAAATCGTCCAGTGCCTTCAGTTTTTAGTCCAAAGAAAAAAAAACCAAGCAAGTAATAAAGCTAAAATGTAGAGGGCTCAATATGCTAAGTAGAGCTCGAATAAATAAAATAAATTGTAAAGAGCCAGGAACTACCTACCTAGCCAGATTACCCTGAAGAGTGAAACCTAGGTAGGTTGTTCCTGGCTCTTTAGGATTTATTTATATATATATATATATATATATATATATATATATATATATATATATATATATATATATATGAGCTGCAAAGGATAGAGAGAGATGGAGAGAGGTGGAAGGTGGTGGTTCCTTCCCTCTTTTTCCTCCCCCAGACCACGCTGTCATCCACTTGCTCAAGCTCGTCAGGTATGTCACGCACTGCTTTCTTTTGTCTCTCTCTTTTGACCCATGAGTATCAGGTTCCCCAGGCCCTCCTTCCTCATTATGTGTCCCAGAAACTTCATCTGCCTCTTTCTGATGTTAAGTTTAAGCCTTCTCCTTGTTTGTAACCTATCTAAGACTTCATCATTGCTCACATTCTCGGTCATGTGATATACTCAGCATCCTTCTGTAGAACCGCATATCCATCGCCTCAAGTCTCTTCCTTATCCTTGAGAAAATTGTCCAACATTTTCTGCCATAAAGAACATATGTCACATAACAGTTCAGTAATTTTTTTCTTTATTACCAAAGAAATCCTGCTGTCTCACAATACTCTGCTCAGCTTTTGGAATGTGTCCTTGGTCATCCCAATATGTCTACGGATCTCAGTGTCACACTTACCGTCCTCTGTCTAGACGCTTCCCAGATATTTAAAGTTCTGTGTCTGCTTGATTCTAGTGTTCCTGACTTGCAAATTGCATTTTGGGCTCATCCTCTTACTGATGACCATGCATTCCGTCTTCTTGTAGTTTATGCTTAGTCCTTTCTTCTCACTCTCCATCACTACCTTCTGTAGGAGATTTTCTAATTTCTCTTCCGTGTCTGCTATCAGTATTGTGTCTTATATTGTTATGGTTGTGGCTGCCAATGCTAAATCCTGGTAGAGTTTCCAATTCTCTCAGAATTGCCTTGCTGTGTAGGTTGAACAGATTGAGTGAGAAAACATATCCTTGCCTTATGCCCCTTTCTATTTTCGTATATTCACTGAACTCGTTCCCTATGTGTATGCATGCTGTTCGCTGCCAGTATAGGTTCTTGATTATTCTGATATCGCTCCCAAATATATCAAGATTGCTGAGCAGTTCTATCAGATCTTTCTGGCATACTTTGTCAAAGCCTTTGCGTAGTCTATGAAACATAGGTATATGTCTTTCTGCATCTGTATCACTTTTTCTGATAACATTCTGAGCATGAATATCGTGTTCCTTGTTCTGGTGTCTTTAACAAACCCACACTGTTCTTGTCCTATCTCTGACCTGATTCTGCTGTGCACTCTATTCAACAGAATACGGGTGATGGGTTTTGTCATGTGGCTCCTCAGGTTTATTGTTCAGTGGAGTTCATATTCATTTTTGCATTGGTTTCTTACGCATACCTATGAAGATAGATGTGCTGAGGTTTTCTGTTATATCCCCGCTGTTGTAGATTTCATTTGTTATTTTGGTGATCTTGTCTATGCCAAAGTCATCTAAGGTTGTCAGCATTTTCACTACAATTCCGTCTGGCCCAGCTGCCTTGTTTCTGTTCAATTTGGCCAGTGCAGCTCTTACTTCAGTTCTCAGAATTCCGGGTCTGTCAGTAGTTCTCTTTCATCGTGGAAGAGTTCTTCAATATACTCACTCCAACATTGAAGAATATTTTCCTTCTCTATATATTGAAGCAAAAGTTAAAAGACAAAATAGGATGACTGGAGAAGACAGAGTCAGAAAAAATAGATAAAGATAAAAAAAATTTAATGAATACATTTAAGACAGCAAAAATTAATTCTTAGGATTTTTGACCAAATGTAAAGAAAAAAGCAATAATGATTCTGCTCGATGCAACAGTGTTAGAATTTAAATTTCTCTGGGTAGGTCAGATCACAAACCTGCTGGTGGGGGGAGTTGGATGAGTAACTATTTGTCTTGACATTAGTCTCTGCAAACAAATCAGTTCCTCCAAGTGTTGGCCATGTAGTTCACAATATATATGTTTGGTGTAAACAATGATGTAAGTCTGAATACTTAGGAAAAGGGTACATGCAGCAACAGAGTCAAACAATTATTTTTTAAGTAGATTTTCATAATCTTTAATTACATCATTACAGTTTTGATTCTAGTTCTCAGCATAGTTTTATGACACATAGATTGCCCTATAATGGTCATATTGTAGCAAAAACATTCTAAGTGGAGTAGTGGTTAATTATGTATAAAATAGTTTTCATGAGTCAAGTTCAAAATATCAGATGAAACAGTTTGTATTTAATTTGAACTTTACTTTTGGGTAAAAAAAAAATGAATGAATCTTTTTTACAACAAGTTATGGGTTAAAAAGAAAAACAAGAAATCCGTCTACTAGGTTCACCAAGAATAAAACTGTCAAAAGCAGATTTTCTACATTTATCTCTGACACTGAGAAAAAAGGTATGAAACCAATGAGGAGAAAGTAGAAAGAGAAAAGAAAAAAGGTGAAAAGGAGACATAAGTATGACATTCAACACTTGCACACACACAATGAAAAAAAACTTGTTACAATGAAAATGTGCATAAATTATTTTCTAACTCTATATATAAAAATGACGAAAAACAAGAAAATAAAGTCACTTGCTGGTATCTCCTGATGATTGGATGAAGTAATTGCTGGAGAGTCCGTCAACGAAACTCTAGAGTCAGGATGCTAAAAATGACATCAATCAGCTAAGTGACAAATTTATGTATATATATATATATATATATATATATATATATATAAAGAAATATAGTTTTTAAGGTGTGCTATATTTATGGAATAAAGTGCTCAATATCAGAGATAGAGCGTATGTAAATATAAATATAAATATAAAAGTGAACATTGAAGTCAATACACAGATGCAACAGGCTGTTTCATGCTGGGCACAATCGTCAGGTGTGGCCTGACAATTGCGTCTAGCATGAAACAACCTCTGAGTATTGACCTCAATGTTCACTTTTATATATATATATATATATATATATATATATATATATATATATATTGTTTGCTTACCCCTGGAATGGTGAGTCCTCAGCAAAAGGTGTTCTCGAATTTACACAAACACATATGGTTGTCACGGTACAGCTTGTTTTTCAGAGGCAGTTCAACATTAATCTGCCCTCTCCTAAGAGCATTCAATGGTGGTCTAAACAGTTTCATGAGAGTGGGTGTCTGTGTAAAGGAAAAAGTCCAGGACAACAACAAGTTTCAGAGGGACAAATGGCAAGAATCCGTGCTGCATTTAAGGGGAGTCCACACATCATGCTCACGATCTCTCAATCCAGTGTTTGGCATGTACTAAGAAGATGTCTACAAAAGCTTGCACAAAATTTTCCTTTGTGCGCCACACAATTAGGCAAGATAAGTTCTAGTTATAATTCTGTTGGGCTCATAAATCAATGCCCCCACTTACTTACACAATTTGATTTTGTTAATAATCACTTCTTTATCTTTATTCATTCAGTGTGAAAGCAATGTATACATTTTTTCTTTAAAAAAACAAATGCCATGATTTTTGTGTATTTAAAAGCAAAACTTTAATGAAAAAATTGAATTTTCTATACTTTATATAATAATTCTGCTTACATTTTTATTTTATTCAAATGTTAAATGTTATTACAACAATAAAAACAGGCATATTAAAATAACATTCATAACAAAAAGAAGAGTAGCAGAAACATATATGACAGCAAATTGTTAATACCGAGATATAATGATTAAAAGCAACTAAACCAGTTCATCGATTCTATTTCATCAGAGAAAAAAATCTAGGAGAAAAAAAAACAAAAATAAAGGTGCAAAGTCACAAAAAAATGTACAACTCCTGATTAACATTATTTATAAACAAATATAACATTGAAGACTAATAACATTTAAGCTCACCAGCCACTCTTTCTGTTTGCAGAGAGATGGTTGGTAGGACTTAATGTATATTGATTCCAAAAAAATCTTCAGGTGATAATTGATATCAACTTTACTGATACCAATTATACAATTATTGTATAATTATACAATTATTGTACTGACAACATGTCCAGGCTATAAGAAAAAGCACATGGTTTTTTCATCAAATATTCACAGAACTTGATACATTAATGCACCTATATAAATTGTTCCCCTTTCTCTTGTAAATATTGACTGGAATGTGTTACATAATGTGTGTCACAAAACTTTGACTCATTCTGCCTACATAGTCAGCATCACCCTGACATCTGAATTTGTCAAATACAAAAATAAAAAAAGAGAAAAAATATACAAGTATGGTTGAGCTGTGTATTTTGTTTTTCAATCTCTTCAGAATTTAGATATAAAAATAAACAAAACAAAACTGAATATATTCCAGTTTGGTGATTTTGTTTCTCAATTACAAATGAACTTTATTGGAATCTTCTGATATATTTAATCTTTCTAGAATACAAATGACTTTTATTTGAAACTTCTGATATATTTAATCTTTCTAGAATACAAATGACTTTTATTTGAAACTTCTGATATATTTAATCTTTCTAGAATATAAATGACGTTTATTTGAAACTTCTGATATATTTAATCTTTCTAGAATACAAATGATCTTTATTTGAAACTTCTGATATATTTGGTCTTTGAACATATTTTATATATATTTAACATACTGTTGTAAATATATTTCCCTCATTAATTTTAAATACACTATTTGGGGGCTTCGCTTTTACTTATTTTTTGAGACCTGAAGATATTTTACATATGTAAGACATGGAGTATATAAGTATATAAAACCTGAAGATAGTTTAAGTATATAAGATTTACATAAAAGTTTTCGATGCTAATGTTTGTGGTGAGAAAACAAGAATAAAACAAACAATAATGTTTATTGATCAATTTTGAAAATTAATGTCAGTCGTCATTTTAAGCAAATGATACATTTCAGATCAGTAGCATTTTAATTGATTAAGGCCAAATTTAGTCTTCTGTTTCATTCTCATATTTGGCAAAAATTGGATGACGTGATACATCCAAATTCACCCAATTAGCATTGTTAATTTTTAGGGTAGAAAAATTTACAATGTGAACAAATTATAATTTATTTAATAAAAATCAAGAAAATTAAGATAAAACAAACTTGTGAAAAATTTATAACTGATACTGCTTCTTCTATGAAGTCCAAATATTATTACATCACATTTTTAAAAAATGCCATGTCTAGTCAGAACATAGGCAATCATGTCTTCCCAAAGAATTTCTGGCTATTCCCAGATAAAGAATATTTATCTGGGAATAAATAGCCAGAAATTCTTGTGAAAGATAGTTGAGTGATTTCTTGTTACGTTCTCCAAATCTTTCAGTTCAGACATATCTATCTGTTACATATGTCTATCTTTTACAATAGCTACTACCTAAGTCTATCAAACCCAGCCTAACCTGCTATTTAACCCATAACTAGGAGGAAGATGAAGAGAAAGTGAAATGCAACAGACTAGCCAGGAATATGAAGTTGGCTCATCAATTCCACTTTCTGCACCAACATCCCTCACACTCCCCATGTTGAGAATTAATAATCATTATGCTTCATCTAAGAAATTTCTAAAACTTAAATATTTTTCTTTTAGAATATTAGAATTGACTACTAATGTCATTCAATTTTTATTTATCTGTCCATTTGTCTCTATACTTTTTCATCTTCTGAATAATTCCTTTGCATTCATTTTCATCAATATTCTGCAAAAGGTTGATAGATGAAATGAAGAAATATGGAAGATCTCTTGACTGTAGACAATCGATAAAAGAATTTATAGCATGAAGCGTATATTCTTGAAGCTCTGGTCGCTCATGACTAATTTTTTCAAACATGTGTAAGCAATGGTTCATTATATGATAAGAACCAATTTTACTCTTGTGATCATTTTCATCTGTCAAAATATTCTTTAAAATTCGTATGACACGTCGATCATCTGGTTTGCACTTTTCACGGATTATTTTCTTCTCAAATGTGGAATAACTTAGCCGCCATAATTCAAGATTTTCATCATCTGGATAAGAAAAGAAAGGAATATTCATTTTATTGCAACATGATTATTGCATTTAAAACAAAAAATGATAACTAATTTGACTTTAAATATTTTACAAATAAAATATGAGTAAAACATTGAAATTATAGCAAACTTGACATATGAGCACAGAAAAAAACATAGTGTGTCAAAAGGATGGTTTCTCTAACGAATCTGCTATTATTTTAACTACCTCTACTCCTCAACAATGTTTAGAATTGTAATAAAACTTAAACATGATGAAAGCGAATTTATACATATTATTTTTTGTTCTTTAGAATTTATAACAAAATATTAAATACAAATTCTAATAAATAAATAGCATTCAACTTAAATTTTATGCAGAATTTATTTTGTAAATAATTTCTCTTATCTTAATATAGATCTTAATTTTATTTTTAATTAATATTCATATATTTTTCCAAGCATTCTTTTGGAATAATTATATATCTTTTCAATCAAACATTTATAAATAGGTTTGCTTTAGTATAAAATATAATTTGAATATTTAAACTTTACATTAAATTTTTTTACTCAAACATCTTTGTCAAATAACAAGTTTTTCTTATGAAATTTCATTTTAATTAATAAAAATTATGTTTAGCATTTGCTATTTCTTGGCCCAAGTTTAACAGACATGTCTCTCTCTTGATTTATCTCTCCACATATATATATATATATATATATGCATACAGGGTGCAATGTGAAATAGTTGCCATTTTTATATTTTTAATTACATGCATGTACATTGTTTCTTTTTTATTTTGTCGACTGCACAGTAGCGTAGGGTCAGTTGGGCACTATGATGCAATTCACTCAGCCAGAAGTTTGGAAATTGGATGCTGTGCTGCTTGGCATTTGTGTCAGAAACTCCAATACAAACATTTCAGAGTGTTTGGGTGTCAATCTGAAGACAATGCAGAGGATTTGGGAAGAGTTAGATGAGTCTAATGGTGATTACAAAGCTTGGAAAACTCAATCTGATCATTCTGAATTTGTTATTGAGAACCACTGACTGAACACGGAGGCCTAAATCAAATACCTTGAGGCTGTTGGAAGAACCTAGGTCTGGCAACATGACTCTGTACCATGTAAAACAAGCAGGAGAACTCAATTATGGCTGTCAGACAATTTCTGGGATGACATCACCCCTTACATCTGGACACCTAACTTCCCAGACTGCAACTCCCTTGATTATTATGTGTGAGGCACAGTTGAGCAAGAGACCAGCAAAACTCATTGTAATACCAAAGATGAACTGAAGGCAAGGATTATGGGCACATTCACCAACTTAAACAAGGAGACTCTCCAAAAGAGTTATAAGAGATTCTGAAGTCGTCTGGAGGTCAGGGTTGAAGCCAATGGCAATTTTCTGGAATATATTTATTTTTTAGTATTTCA
The DNA here is from genome assembly GCA_903632075.3 of Acanthosepion pharaonis. Taxonomy (NCBI): domain Eukaryota; kingdom Metazoa; phylum Mollusca; class Cephalopoda; order Sepiida; family Sepiidae; genus Acanthosepion; species Acanthosepion pharaonis. Next base: position 252,756 of record CAHIKZ030001550.1, read on the forward strand.
AGATATTTTTATGTAATTTTGGTAAATATGTCTGTTATAATTAGATGTTCCTGTTATTCAAATTTTTGCATAATTTAGATGACAATTTATCTATAGCACCCTGTGTGTTTTGTGATGTCAACAAATACTCATCACTTTCGTAATGCTTATTGTAGTAGAAACTTTATAATCGCAGATACAACTATAGTATGCTGTTTAACAATGCTGGTGTCAGAAACCTTTGAATATCACTTGCACTAATAGTACTTGCTTGATAATACTCAAAAAAAAAAGTAACCACCGTATTGATTTGAATAGGGAATAGTGCAGAGAAGAGAATAGAGAATGGTGGTTCGTATAGTAATAGAGGATAGAGGAGAAATACAGATCCGAATAGTAAGAGGGGATAGACTAGAAATAATGATTAATTAGACATCATGCGACTTCCTACATATATGCGTTTCCTCTATGGCCACATGGTCTATTTAATTTAATAATGGGATTGCCTATGTTTGCTCACTGGCGACCTATGTTCAACTTCAAGTGTCAGCAGTGACACTTTATTCCTATATAACAGTGTGTGTGTATAGTTGCATGCACACATGTAACATATACATATATATATATATATATATATATATATATATAAAAACATATATACATAAATATGTGTGTATGATTATATGTAATTTAAAGAACTCACTAGAAGCCAAATCTTTAGGAACCACAAGAATTTTGCAGTCTGATTTTTCTTCATCAGTCAACTTCTTTGTTTTCCATTCCATGTAAGAATCTGGACAGTCTTGAACTCCCAAGCAGGGAATCCAGTCAATGTCATAAATATATTTATTCCTTGCTCCATATTTATATTCTACTGTATAAGCAGGACATGTACTTCCAGTGGACATTTTAACTGGAAAAAAGAAAATAGTATTTCAGAATTATAATAATGAAGATAACAAAAAGAAATAAAGTTACACAAACATTCACTCATTATAATATCATCAAAGTAAATATGCAAATTTCTTTTGCACAAACAGATGCTACCATCTTGTAAAAGAATTGAACATTATCACAAAACAATGTATTTCTTCTTTATTGTTAAAATGATCATATGATTACACAAGTTATCTCAACAAATGGCAACAAAGAGATGAAAGCAGATTTACATTGGGTTAGTATTTATAATTGTATATGTAGCAAATGAGTCGACTTAAACAGTGTAAGGGACGCAACTCTTTCCGTCTGAAAATGTCTGCAACGCAAAAAACGATGTACACCAAGCACGGGTGAAATGTTGGTCTGCCAATGTCTCCAAGCAACCTGCTTTTTATGGAGCCCAGACACACCTCATTAGCATGTGTGTAACGCGACTTTGCGTGACTGCACGAGACCGTGAATATTAAAAGTCACGGACGCCATTTTGAATCTTTTCTTTCCTTTTCAACCCACAGGCCAGGAAGATGCGAGAACGTTTGTGAGGTAGGCTGTTTCTATTTTCCCCACACTCCCCCTGATCTCATGATCACAGAGTTGACAGGAGGTGGTGATCGCTTGCGCCGGGTACTTCTTCGAAGAGGGACGCCTGCGAGCCTCATCGTTGCTTGTGCTCCTGTCTGAGGTCTGAGGGTCGAAAGACACCGCGTCCCTTTGAAGGCTACTGATATCCGAGTCACTGCCTGATGGGGCTGGCGTGAACCAGAGCGATGCCTCACTGGTCTCAGATTCCGATTCGCTCTCATCGTCCAGCGGTGGTTGCAACTGCGTCGACGGACGCAGGTCCTTAACGTGACGGGGCACACCGTCGACCCGTACCGCCTGTGGGCTGATCACCTCAGTGACGCGTCCGATTCCGTATTTCGTGGTGCACTTGCTGTGCGGATTTTTAATCCAGACGACATCGCCTTTCTTCAGCCTCTCTCCGGTTACTTTCAGTTCCGTCAGTGGGTTGGTTTCTATGCCCTTCACTCTAACGTGGTACCTATGCAATGTGTCTGCTGGCGCCGTAGAGGGTGAGACATCATCCTTCGGGGTCACGTTGTATAAGTAGACCGCCTCAGACACCGTGCAGCCCGTCCTGGCTGCGATGGTCTTGACGGTCCTGTGGTTCCGCTCGATGATTCCATTTCCACTCGGTACGTGGGCGCACCGGAACCGTAAGTGCACTCCCCAGCCATCCGCAAACTTCTCGAACTGCTCGCTGGTGAATGCGGTGCCATTGTCGGTTAATATCTCCGTTGGGGGCCACGTTCAAGAAAGATGCTGTTTAACTGACGGATGATAGTGGCTGCATCTTGCCGACGCAGCAGTCGCCATATCGCAAACCTGGATGGACCACAATCAATGAGTGTCAGGAAATGCTCGCCGTTGTGGTGAGTAACATCTATCGCCAGCCGGCTCCAGTGGTTCCTCACGCTCAGCTGCCCTTTCTTCCAGCGAACGGGTGCTGGGTCTATAGACTGGCACGCCACGCAGCTTCTGACCACTCTCCTGACGTCTGTCTTTTGTACTCCTGGGTCAACCAACTTGGCGAAATACAGTGTCCGCTTGACTCCAGGGTGCCCACTTTGTTGGTGGACTTCTTTGATTTGATTAAATCGAACGGGACTCACGGACGCAGCGCAGGCTGGTTGCACGGGCTCAATGGCTTTCTTAGCGGCGTCAAGCCACCTTTGCGGCACCCTCGTTAAACAATCTGCTTTGTTGAGGCTAGATTTGACCAGGGACACCTCCATTGTCAGTGCGCATTTTGCACTAAATTCACGATCGTGTCGAGCCGTCGCCGGATAAGCATCTCGCTGGTGGCTTTAGTCCGCACCCTGGCCCTCCCGGTCAAGGTATCAGAGATCCACTTATAAACGCAAGCGGAATCAGTGAACAGACGCAGGGTGGTCGACTTCCAGAGGATCGCCAAGTTGATCCCCTTGATGACAGCATCGAGCTCCGCTAGGTTTATGTGCTGGGAGTCCCTTTCTGGACGTAACCAGCAAGCATCTTCTACCACGGCTCCATCGTGAACTATCGATACGCCGGTTGCAAGAGAGCTTGCGTCAACCCACACACAGAGGTCTTGGCTGTCAACGCACCATCTGCCCCGCGCTGGGTCTTCCTTGCGTATTTCTAGCGAGGACCTCCTTCATCATGGTGTTGAGAGGGGCGTCGTGAACTTCGTCATCCCATCCAGTGGTGACGCCAGATGCTCTCCGCTTGATAAACGCCACCGCAACACGCAGCCAGCCACCTACAGGAAGGTGTCCAACTAACTTGCCGCACAAGGAAAATATGCTTCGCCGGCGTGACAACGGAGGGCATGTCTGGGAGTTCGTTTCCCCGTTTCCAATACAGGACGTTATCTTCTCCCCAGACCTGCAAACCAAGCACCCGTGCACCATCCTGTAGTCTCTCCGGTTCCTTGCTGAGGAGGCCAAAGTTGTAGAGATGCTCCTTCACGCGCGCCGCAGATACGACTCCCTCGTTCACGTACACGTCATCAATATATGCAGATGTTGCCCGCTGTATGCGCTCATCCTTCGTTAGAATGGCGTCAACAATCATCTGCATAATCGATGGCGCCACATTGAGTCCAAACCCCATGCGGGTCAGGCAATACCGTTGCCCCTTGATAAGCACGGTTTGATAGGGCCACAGTGATTGGTGCACACGCACTTGAAGGTATGCCTTGCGAAGATCCAGCACAGATACATTTGATCCTGCTTGTCGCCATTCCCTTAGCTTCTCGGTACACACGTCCGCGCTGGCAGTAAAGGGTCCACGTGCTCGTTCAGTTCTCGATAGTCGAGCACCGGCCTCACCTTTTGTTTGTTGTGCTGGAGAACCGCCATTAGCGGGATCAGGCCCTTTGGGGGCCCCAATTCCTTCTCTGGATAAGGAACCAACCACCCGTTATTAATCCAGGCTCGCAATTCCTTGTCGACTCTCGCACGAGCTCGCGGGGGGATCTTATACTCCCGCACACTGTTGTACAGCTTCTCTGGCGGTTGATCGTCTGACCATTTCCAAGATACCGTCCAGGACTTTGTGCGCTGGTCGAACTCCGCACGAAAGTCAGGCCGTTCCAGCTCCATTGCTGCACCTAGAGCTAGACCTGTTTCAGTGAAACGCGCCCGACCCTCTTCGTCAACACGGACACCACCCAATTTTTTGATGACGTCCATTCCCAGGAGCAGATCATAGCCGAGCAGCCCTCCGTCCACGACCAGGGCTTGTACAGCTACTGCAGGCCCATCGCCGATGCTTGCGCGGATGACGCTCACTCCACAAGAGGTTAGCGAGCCCCGCCAACAGTCAGAACTGGAATATTTTTCTTGTCCCACGTGTCACAACATGCCTTGCGCACAAGGGTCTGGGTGCACCCGGTGTCAACAAGCGCGAAGCGCCACGCCCGTTAATCCGCACGCTCACTGCGGGTAGCGCCTTGTTCAGCGGCGATCTGGGGAGAAGACTGGCGCTGTAGTTTACTCCCTTGCCCGTTTCCCGGACAGCTTCTTTACGTGGCCCAGCTTGTCGCACCTGTAGCAACGCATCTCCGTTCTCGGTTATCGTATCCTTCGCACCGCTTCGGCAGTCTTTGGAGAAGTGGTTCAGTCCGCCACATTTATAGCACCTTATGTCCTCAGTTGGCGGTGCGGGTGCTTCCACAGCTGCTGAGGCCGGCTCCGCGTCATCTTTTTAGAATATTCCGGCTCTGGCCAGTAATTCGTCTAGCCCCAGCTCATTGAGCCTTGACGATGCTCGTAGCAGTCGACTTGCGTTGTCTGGGAGTCCTGCCAGAAAGGCGCATCCTAGGATTTGGTCGCTTGCTCCACCGAACGGTGCGGCCAGCTTCCTCAAATCGGCCAGAAAGACATCTACTGTTTCATCCGGTCCAAGCCGTCGTTGGTAAACTGCCTCCAGGCGACAAAGGGGTCCGCACCAAATGCTGCGTATAGAGCTTGTTTTATTTCCTCCAAGTCTGCGTCATCCCTTAGCTGCTGATACACAGCGTAAGCTCCTTTGGTGAGTCTAAGAGGGATAACCAGTGCGGGATCTTTAATTTTACACAGCCGGCAGACCCGCTCGGCCTTTTCCCACCACTCGACCACAGACGGGCCAGCGGGGGAGCCGTCGAACTCTGGTATTAACTTCAAGTCGAATCTGTCCATGCTGTAATAATTGCCGAAATAGCTTGTAGCAAATGAGTCGACTTAAACAGTGTAAGGGACGCAACTCTTTCCGTCTGAAAATGTCTGCAACGCAAAACGATGTACACCAAGCACGGGTGAAATGTTGGTCTGCCAATGTCTCCAAGCAACCTGCTTTTATGGAGCCCAGACACACCTCATTAGCATGTGTGTAACGCGACTTTGCGTGACTGCACGAGACCGTGAATATTAAAAGTCACGGACGCCATTTTGAATCTTTTCTTTCCTTTCTCAACCCACAGGCCAGGAAGATGCGAGAACGTTTGCGAGGTAGGCCGTTTCTATTTTCCTCAGATAAAGCTGTGTGAATTATTCTTTGTTTTCAATTTGTCTTCGACAAATAAGAAAACTGAGGTAAAAGCAGAAATAGTTGCCAACAGCATTTTCCTTTGCCTTAAATTAATTGTCAAATGAAGCTGTAAGAATTATTCTTAATTTTTCAAGTCGTATTTGACAAATAAGAAAAGAGGGGTAAAGCATAAATACTTGGCAACGACTTTCTCCTTTCTCTTTGCAAAGAGAGAGAAAGTAGATTCTGATGAAACGTGAACTTACAATACATATGCAAAAATATTGACAGTGGCTTAACCAATTCAGCTACAGAGATTTATCTTAAAATCTGTAGTCATATTGCCATGTGTCCATTTTAAAGCTTCAAATCATATTCAGTTGTTAGTAAATCAAGAAAGCTTTTATGAGAAAGAATATGGAGAAAAAAAAGACCAGATCAGATTTTTATAATAAATTTTTTCCTATAAGACTTTTTTTTATTCATATCACCCCAAGCAAGGCGATAATGCCACTAAGCTGCAAGGGGCTACTGGAAGTGAAATTGAGTGAAAAGACAATAGAAAGGACCAGAAACCAAATCCTAAACAAGAAACAAGGAATGATGTTCAAAAGACCAGCGAGGAATCTGAATAAGATTCAATACAAACAAGAAAAAAGTTTATAAAAAAAGAAAAACATGGATTTTACTTTTATTTCTTAAAAAAAATTAGAAAAACAAAGTTTTCAAAAGACATTATTTTTAAAAATAGGTTTTCAATTGAAACTATTTCTTACCTAGTCTTCTGTTCTCCATTTCCTTTAAACACAAATCAAACACCTTGAAGGCATATTCTTTGAACTTTGATGGGAACAGTTCATCATCAGGACCTAAGAGCTCTCGAAAGTCAAGTGGCAAATTCTTTCTGTTTGTTACAAAGACACGGCAATAATTGGGTGATGAAGAGTGCTGCTCAATTCTACACTGTACAAGGGTTGGACACAACAGATAGTCAAATTCATCTTGCTTTGACACCTGTTAAAAAGAAATTTCAAAAGAGAAAAGGTAATTCATTGTCAGATGCACAAACCACACAAATGATCAAAAGGAAAATAAACATTGAAAGAGAAAGGATAGAAAATATTATATAAAACAAATATGAATAAAATAAAAAGTGATGAGGAAATAAAAATAACATGGAAATTTATGGGGAATTAACAGAATATGTATGTCTGAGATGATTTGCCATCATTTAGAACTCAAAAATAGACACCAGGCTCCTGACCTTTCCAATGCATCTAATCATATCACATGTAAATGATATGATTTGAGACAATTTTCTATTCAACCATACACACCTGAATGTCCCAATGCATCTAATTCATATGTAAATGATATGATTTGAGACAATTTGCTTACTTGACAACAGCCAACAGATCTGTGAATGTTCCAATGCATCTTATCATATTACATGCAAATTATATTATTTGAGACAATTTTCTACTCAACAATCGACACCAGACACCTGAACGTTCCAGTACATTTAGTCACATCACATGTAAATGATATTATTTGAGACAAGTTGCTGTCACTTGATACACACCAGGAGTCATGCCCTTTTTTAAGAGTAGAGAATTAATCATCATCTGTTATTTATTAGAAATGGTCAACTTTTGCTTAACTCTGCTGATACTTCAATGACCTCCATTGTGTAACATAAAAAATCAAGTTTGTATTGGTCAAGAGAAAAATCCTTGAACTACATTTATTGATACCTTATACCAATTCATAAAAGGCAAAATTTGCACCAGGAAGTCATTGTACTCTCAGACAAAAGTCAAATACACAGTAATAGAATTGATAATAAATTTTGAGCCTATTTAAAAAGTTAAGAACAAAATTTTACATATTCACAAAATTACATTTATTAATCAAGTACATAGTCTCCTGTGATTTTAACAAATCACCCCCACCCCCATTGTTCTCTACAAGCAAGTTGATGCCATTTTTGTAGAAACTTTATTTTTTTGTTGGAAGAAGTCTCTAAGGTAATTTTCAACTGATTGTACAGAATCAAATTTTCTGTCATTCAAATTGATTTTTAGAACAAATGAAAATCAGAAGGTGCCAAGTCAGAAGAATATGGTGAGTTTTGGAGTTTTTATCATTTTTATCTCTTTAAGGCAAGGATGCGTCTTCTCACCTGACCTGTTCAACCTATACAGCAAAGCAATTCTGAGAGAATTGGAAACCCTACCAGGATTTAGCATTGGTGGCCACAATCTTAACAACATAAGATACAAAGATGACACAATACTGATAGCAAACACGAAAAAGAAATTAGAGAATCTCTTTCAGAAGGTAGTGACAGAGAGTGAGAAGAAAGGACTAAGCATAAACTACAAAAAGACAGAATGCATGGTCATCAGTAAGAGGACGAGCCCAAAATGTAATTTGCAAGTCAGGAACACTGGAATCAAGCAGATGTGGAAGTTTAAATATCTGGGAAGCGTCTTGACAGAGGACTGTAAGTGCGACACTGAGATCCATAGACATATTTGGATGGTGAAGGACACATTCCAAAAGCTGGGCAGAGTATTACGAGACAAGAGGATCGCTTTGGTAACAAAGAAAGGAATACTGAGCTGTTACGTGACATCTGTCCTCCTTTATGGCACCAAATGTTGACCAATCTCCTCAAAGATGAAGAAGAGACTCAAGATGACAGAGATGTGGTTCTACAGAAGGATGATAAGGATATCATGGACCGAGTGTGTGAGCAACGATGAGGTCTTAAAGAGGTTGCAAACAAGGATGTAACATCAGGAAGGAGCAGCTGAAGTTTCTGGGACACATAATGAGAAAGGAGGGCCTGGAGAATCTGATACTCATGGGTTGAATAGAGGAAAAGAGAGACAAGGGAAAACAACACATAACATACCTGGCAGGCTTAAGCAAGTAGATGACAAAACATGGTCTGGGGGAGGTGGCAGAGGGAAGGAACTTGTTGAGAGCTGCAAGGGTTAGAGGGAGGTGGAGAGCCATGATTGCCTACGTCCTGAAAGGACATGGCACATAAAAAGAAAAGAAGTTTCTGCAAGGTCTGTTTTGCAATATGTGGTCTTGCATTGTTTTGGTAGAATATGGCTACTTTTCAGTTTGCTAAAATTGTCCGTTTTTCTTGATCCCAATAAAATTATTATTATTATCATCTTCATTTTTTTTTCCTTTGATTTCTGATGTGTACTCATTTCTTTCTGGGTCCAACCCAGGGACCTAAGGTTAGAAATGGCATCATGACATTTTCCACTGTAAAAAAAAAAATGACATAGACAAAGCCCTTCGTAAGGTATGGGCTGTACTCATGAGAACAATTTTTTGTATTCCTTTAAGGCATGGGCTTCCAGGGATCCCTTTAATTAGTCTACTGGAATCTTTTCCAACCAATCCAAGGGATCCAACAACATTGGGGAATGTTGATGTTCTCATATGCCACATTTTTGAGATTTCGATTTCAAGTTCCTTGTATTTTGATAGCTTTTTTGAAGATATTCAAAGATACATTGCAGCCAGCAGGGACTGCCATGTCAATAAGGAGGCACCGTTTTTGTTTGTGGTGTTTAATAACAATGTCTGGGTGGTTGGCCTTGATTGTTCTGTCTGTGTGTATTGTGTAGTCCCATAAAATTGTAACAGGTCCTATCTCCGTAACCGGGTCTGGGTGGTGTTCATACCACTTCCTTTCAGTTTCCTTCCCGTAGAAGTTACAGATTTTCCAGTGCAGATATTGGTTTACTCTGTCATGCCGGGTTTTATATTCAGTGGGTGCCAATACCATGCAACCTGATACAAGATGATCGATTGTTTCTGGGTAATTATCACAGAACCTGCATTTTGGGCGAACACTATATTTTAATATGTGTGCTTGATAATTTCTGGTTAACAATCACTGATCCTGAGCAGCAAGGATAAAACCTTCCATTTCAGTTTTTAATCCTGCACTACATAGCCACTGATGGGTACAGGGCTTGTCTACATCAGCTTGTTTGGTATGGGCAGAGTATTGGCCATGAAGTGGTTTATCTTGCCATTGTTTCTGTATCTGGTCAGTTGCATTTGTTTTTGCTTTCTTTTTTATGTATTTTGCAGCTTCATTATATTTTTCTTTTTCTTCATCAAGTTGATTTTACATAAAATTTTCATGATCATTGGATTGTTGGATTTGTTCGCTTCCAAAGCTGATAGGACAGAGAGTGAGTCTGAAAAAAATAGGACGTTCTTAAGTTTGCTCTCAGAGATGATGTCTAGAGCTAACTCTATCCCATAAGCCTCTGCAGTGAAGATCGAACTTCCTTTTGGGAGACATTTCTTTTTGGAAATTTTCTGGTTTACTGCTGCACATCCTACTTTGTCCTCACTGTTTAATCTGTCCATATAGATTGTTGAATAGTCATGAAATTTTGCCAGTATTTCCTGGAATTTGTCCAGAAATATGAGAGGGTGGTTTCTTTCCTGCGGAAAAATCATGTATTTCAAGAAGGACTTGAGGGTGTTTAATTGTCTATGGTGGAATACTGGATACTGTTGTTTCTTGCAAATTTGATAATGAAGTGTCTAATTCTTCAGCAATAAATTTCATTCTATGTCCATATGGTAGTATGGCCATTTCTGCATGACAGAATTGATCACAATAGTTTGGTTCAAATGTAGCTCTATAAGCTGGATTATTTGGGCATAATTTAACTTTCACATAATACTGATATATATATTATAATTATATTACATAATACTGCAATATATATTATAATATATAATCTCTCGACCGGGGATGTTCCAAACACCCCAAGCACTAATCTGAGCTCTTGATGGTAAGTTGCATTTAGAATTTTCATGTACAACTTTCTGGTTGCCCCATATATAAAACTAGCATAATCTACTTTGGAATGAAGTAGTGATCTATATAGTTTGATCAAAGTTTACTGATTTTCTCCCCATTCAGTGTGAGCCAGTACACACAGAAGTTGTAAGACATTGCTACATTTCGTCTTCAAATACTTCAGATGAGGGATGAATGTTAATTTCTTATCAAAGATTACATCTAGAAACTTGTGCTGTTCCACTACTGGAATTTCTGCTTAATCTAATTTCAGATATGGATCATTGTGTAATTTCCGTAACTTACAAAAATGTATACATTTAGTTTTTATTTTAGAAAACGTAAACCCATTTTCCGTTCTGTATTTTATTTAAGCACTACTGAAGTTGCTTTTCTATTGTGTTCATATGCCAAAATTTGTACATGATTAAAAAATTGTCAACAAATAGGGAACATCTAACTCCTGAGCTTAGAGATTTAATTATGGAATTGATTTTAACACAAAAAAGCATCACTGACAGAATACTTCCTTTTGGTACTCCTCTTCCTGCACAGTGTACTTCCCACTCTGACTTGTAAATTTTGATTTTTTAAGAAATTCCCTATGAATTCTGTCAGTCTACCTCTTTTACTCATTTCATACAGATCGTTTTTAATATGTCATTCTTCCACATAGTATCATATATTTTTTCTAAGTTGAAAAAAGATCACCATGAGATGTTCTTTCTAAAGAAATGCTTCCCTGACAAAAAAGTCTCCAGCCACACTAAGTGATCCATGGTACTTCTGTTTTCCTGAACATGCATTGTTAATCACTGATTAGGCTGTTCTTTTCTAAATACCAAGTCAATCTGTTGTTGACCATTCTTTCCATGGTCTTACACAGACAACTGGTTAAAGCTATTGGCCTGTAATTTCCAGGTTCTGAGTTTTCCTTCCTTGGTTTCAGAATAGGAATGATGAAAGACTGTCTCCACAAATCTTGGAAGTGGCTACTTGTCCATATATTATTAAATAGTTTAAGCAAAAGTTGCAGTGATTTGTTTGGCAGCTGCTTTAGGAATTGAGTGGGAGCAAGAGTAAAGAGGTGTTATAGAGGAAAGGATGAAGAGAATAACAGGGAATTAATCAAGGCATCTGGAGATATCGATTGACATTAGATTTGAATAGTTGAAGATTATAGCTATCAAGAAAACAAGTAATAGAAAGAGAATTCCATAGATGGGAGGTGCAAGTCATGAAGCTATTGGAGTAGAAGAGACGGCTACATTTAACTGTTTCAACAGTGAAAGTGTGGGGCTGAGATGCCAGCCTAGTAGCATGTTTAAATTCATGCCATCTGGGAACTAGCAAAAGTAGTTCATTGGAGCAGTTATTGAATTTGTAGAAACAACAGAAGGAGGCAACAGCACATCTGTGAAAGAGTGACTGTAGATGAGGTGCCAGATCAGTGTCTGGATTTTGTTGAGGACCTTAAGATGAACAGCAGGAGCACCAGACAGAATGGCAGCAGTATTCTATGCAAAGGGCAAATGGTTGATTTATAGATTTAAAGGATGGACTTGGGCAAGAAAAAAACAAGGAACTAACTTTCCTTGCAGTGGATGAAGCTATTGGATTAGATCTCAACATGATAATTTAACACAATCTTCAAGCATGGGCATTACTTTCGGTTGTTATCATATCATGGTCATTATTAGCCTCAATATTGTTGTTGGTGTACCTTTTAATATTAGGTACTCCACAATGTTATCTTTATTGAGCAGGTCCTTTTTTAGGGGAAACAAATGTTTCCTGACCAGCTGTATTATGATGACCATATCAGGTTCTGAAACAAAAGCTAAATCAGGGAGAGTGAAAATGTTTTCTTGTGATTTTATATAGAAAACAAAGGGAATGAGAAGGGTGGGAAGAAAAAATAAGAAAAAATTAGCAGCAATAGACAAAATAAACTTAATAAAAATAATAAGTGTCAAAAAATGTGAAAATCAAATAAACTATGCACTAAACAAAACATAAAACAAAAACAGTTATGTGGTAAAACTTAAATCAGACCAAAAAATAGAAAATGCAAATGTCTGCCAAAGCTGAAAATAAAACAAGAAAGAAAGATTGCCTACAAAATATTGGTCAATACAAAAAGTCAATGATTTCTTTTAAAAAATTCTGTCAAATAAATGAAATAAAATACAAATTATATGATATGAGACAATTTGCTACTCAACAAGAGTCACCAGACATGTGAATTTTACAATGCATCTAGTCACATAACAACTGCCTCCCATTGCTCTCTCTCTTTTATTTTTTTTCTATTTTTTTTGTTGGAAGAAGTTACTAAGGGAATTTTCAACTGACTGTACAGAATCAAATTTTTTGTTATTTAAATTGTTCTTTGGAGACAGGAACAAATGAATATCAAAAGGAGCCAAGTCAGGAGAATAGAGTGGGTTTCTTCAAGGTCTGTTTTGCAACCTGTGGTCTTGCATTGTTGTTGTGGAAACTAGTACCTTTTCAATTTGTCAAAATTGTCCACTTTTCTTGATTCCAAGAAAAGACAGAGGGCATCTACATCATGGTGTTGGAAAATTGTCTTCTCTTTAAAATAGATGCAGAAAAGGTTGTAGGCAAAGGGAGAAATCCTTAAAATACATTTATAAATACATTATAGCTATTCATAAGAGGTAATGTTTTATGAACCCCTATGGAGGCCTGTATGCCTGCATGTCCTCCAATAGTAGTAGTAGTAGTATAAATTAATACTTGTATTCTTATTATAAAATTAATTTAGTGATGTAAAATATAGAAAATATATCTAAGCACAAAACAAGTTAAATAGACAAATTAAAAGTCAACACACAATATAGCAAAAAATCTCACCAAAACCTACCTTGACATATGAGTAATAAGATCCACTGTTCAATTTTTTCCATTTGAGTGGCCTGCAGATATTTAATTCCTTCATAACATTTTCCATAAGATCATTAATTATTGTACTTTTGTGAATATCCTCCTGTTTCATTTGAACCATTTTTGAAAATTTAAGGAAACGTTTTCTTGCTTCTGTACATCTTTTTGATGATAATTCATATTCTTGATTTGCAGGTGAAGTAGACATGGCTTTATCTGTGCAAAAAGATGGTGAAACAATGCTTTCATCTAGAGCATTTTTGTAATGCTGTTTTGATGAACAATGCACTTTTGCATCATCATCCTCATCTTCATCATCAGATGAAGATTGTACTTTTGCTGCAGTTTTACAGTCTTGTCCATCTTCTGGTTTTAAGGGGCACAAGGATTGATGCAGATCTAAGCGTTCAAATCTCTCTTGACAATATGGGCAAGGCACCCTTCCATCATCATCATCTTCATCATCAGATGAAGATTGTACTTTTGCTGCAGTTTTACAATCTTTTGGTTTTAAGTGGCACCAAGGTTGATGCATATCTAAGCGTTGAAATCTCTTTTGACAATATGGGCAAGACTCCTTTCCATCATCCTCACCTTTGTCATCAAATAAAGATTGTACTTTTGCTGGAGTTTTACAATCTTGTCCATCTTGTGGTTTTAAAGGGCACTGGAATTGATGCAGATCTATGAACTGAAATCTCTTTTGACAATATGGGCAAAGCACCTTTCCATCATCATCATCTTCATCATTAGATGAAGATTGTACTTTTACTGCAGTTTTACAGTCTTGTCCATCTTCTGGTTTTAAGGGGCACAAGGATTGATGCATATCTAAGCGTTCAAATCTCACTTGACAATATGGGCAAGGCACCCTTCCATCATCCTTACCTTTGTCACCAAATGAAGATTGTACTTTTGCTGCAGTTTTACAGTCTTGTCCATCTTCTGGTTTTAAGGGGCACAAGGATTGATGCATATCTAAGCGTTTAAATCTCTTTTGACAATATGAGCAAGACTCCTTTCCATCATCTTCATCAGAGTTGTCACCATTCTTTCTATCCATGTTACTTTCTTGATGAACTATAAAACACTGGTTTTTCTGTTCCTGATGAATATTTTATCAATGTGCTGATTTCTTTTTGATCTGTTTACAAGAAATAATATGAAAAATACAATCTCTGAAACAATTATTTTGGCTGAATTATTTTCACAACCTTATTATGTTTAAAGTATAGACTCTAAAAATTTATTAATCATTTTCATCATTTTTATATGTTGTCTATATATACCTATATCTATTGGCAATACATTTATGAACTGCCTATACATACACACAGTCACAGGAAATGAAGATTTATTTTTTAATTCTATATTCATTTCTTTGTTATTTCAAAAATATTCTTATCTGAAAAAAAGAAATTTGTATGATTTAAAATGAACAAATTCAATAAAAGTGTTTGATAGACATCAAAAAGAATTTCTAAATGAAAATTGGGATGACCAAGAAGAGGCATTTATTAAGCAGTGGATAAATATTTCTTGCAATGCAATAATTTTTTTTTATTCCATGACCCATAGGGATGTAGGGGCACCATGTGCACTGCAGCCATAGTAGAAGTGGTGTTTCTTGGGCAAGATAGCCTGATGGAGCCCAACCATCTCCAGGCTGCTTTTGAATTCAGAGTTTTCCTTCTCCTAGACCAGTCGCCACCCAAGACTATAGAACCCAGTTTGTCCTACTATTTACCCATAGCTGGGAGAAGAAGACGATTCATAACTTTACCAAGGGTATTAGCACATAAGTGAATGTCATGTATCCAACTGGAATTCAAACTTGGCTCTCTGATTACTTAGTACAATATTACAAACAAATAAGCAATTCCTTCATTAAAATTCAAGCAATCTTTCAACCTCTCATATGAAATCAATGTACCCCCAATGTTTTTAATCATTCTGCCATACCATTATTGCTAAACCATCTTCATCAATATTAGTTGTAAAGGGTTCTACTTTTATGTGCCAAGTCCTTTCAGTCTGTGACAATCGTGGCTCTCTACAGCATCCATTCTACTACTTGATAGTACTGTAAGCAACCTCTTAAAATCCAAAATATGTTTAAATAAACCACAATGGGTTGAGTAACTGTATCTAGAGCAGAGCTGGCCTTCTTGCTAATCCAGAAAGATCAAGCTCTGATAGTTATGGCTAGGTTAAAATGAATCTTTTCTGAGGCCATGAACGTAGCCACTGAACTATGTACAGAGAACTTTAAAATGTGTCCAATCAAGATTTTGTATGCATCACATTGCCAGATGAGTGAATCATCGCTACAAATGTGAGTGTATGTGAGGCTTTTTGGGATTACTTTCAGGATCTGTTCTCCAGAGTGCCTGGTCTGAGCCTTGCTCAGTTTGATGCCTGTTTAGCCAACTTTTTCCATCTAGAGGTGGCTGGGTGCAAGTATCCCATTACAGAGTCTGAGATGTGGGAAGCACTGAAGCTAATTGGCCAGGAACTGTTATACCTGATTGCAGACATGTGCCTATGACTATTCAGGACAAATTTCATTGTCATGCTTGAACATTGAGCAAGTGAACAGAGAATGTGTGCAGATCAATTCGGATCAGTGCAAGGCATTCAATAGGGTTAGCCATCACTTTCTGGAAGCAGTTCTTACAGCAGCTGCTTTCAGGTCGTATTTTCACTCTTGGATTCACTCTTCTGTAAGTGATCCCCGGTGTGCACGTAGAATGGTGTAAGACTGGAACTTTCTCCTGTGGGATATAAAGATTCTCAAAGTACATTGTAGGATCTGTTACCTTCACCCTTCTGAAGGCAGGCTGGGTAAGCATAATGTCGAAATGTGTCAATTTATGCTTCACATCACTTAGACCATATTTGTATGCAATTGAATGGTGACAGTGAATTCTGAAATAATGACGGCCTGTAAGAACTTCCCATCCCTGAGAAATGTGCATTTTTGTGAGGAGGAGGTCTTCCACTGCTTACCCCAATACAAGTGCTCTTTCTATCTTGAGTGTTGGAAGGCTCTCAAGTTCTTCCTATGGGTGACAGATATCTTCTCCTTGTTCAGCCATTGTCCCTGAAGGCATTATATTGTATGCTACTTAGGGGCTCTATTTGAGATCATCTGATAAATGAGCTTGTTTAAAGGAAGCAAGAGTTTTGCACACTATGGGTTTGGGTGCCCAGGTTGAAATGCATCACTCACTTGACTGGAGAAGAAAAGGGACCCCTGAGTTGGCAAATGGCTTTGTTCAACAATATTAGAAATTTTCACCACAGTATAATTGCTGCAGTGAGGAAACAATTATACATAACTTCTTCCACTGCTGTGTTGTACCCTCATTGTGCAGGTTAATTGAACACTTCATGCTTTACATGTGGCATGCAAAATTCTTTTTTCCTTGATGCCCACTTCATCTGCAGAAATGTTGTATCACTGTTGAGGAAGACTGAACATTATGTGTTCTTTTACTTACTGGGTGTTATACAAGTCCTGGTGTGGATGATATGAGTGAAGGAATTCCATGGGGATTAGAAGTTTACCTCTTCCCAACTGATCTTGTTCTTTAAGTTCAAGGTCAAGATGGAAAACGAGTGACTATCTCCATCTGAATTTAGCAAAGGGTGGGTAGTAGTTTTATGTGTGAGTCAAGTGGAAGAAGTTGAACTGGAGTGGCATTTTGGCTTTGGTTAGATGTAAGAACTTTGGTCATCGGTGTTAACTATGCTGACTCCTACCTAGGATTGAACTCACCATCCTTGGTTAACAAATTAGACTACTACTCCTCAACTTAATGAATATGTTTTAAGCAGTGGTAGTAGATTATTTCCCTTCCTGACAAAATGTATTTAACCATTAGGCAGTATTTAAGTTTGTTTTTTCTTTCATTTTTTTTCAGTCAACCATTTTTGGTTGTTTGGTGAAATGCTGTCATTAAGTTTGTTGGGCATGACTCTCGGGACTGAACTTTTGCAAACATAGTTCAAAATATAGAATGAGTCTGTTTTTTTTTTCTTTAGTTCCTTCCTTTAAAGTTAACTTGGTCCTCATTATTTTTGTCCCCTCTTTCCTTAGTTTAATTCCCCCCCCCCGCCACTTAAGTGGAAGGTCAAGTTCTCTAGTTTATGCAGAATGATTTTGTTTTTTGAGAATGCTTTCATATTTGTTATGTTTGGATGAGTGAGTGCTTGGTTCAGTGATTGTTTTAATTTTGAATAACAAGTCCAATATTAATTTCATCTAGTTAACTGATGTTTCTGCCATTTATTTAGGTTTGTTTGTTTGTTCTTTTATGACTAATATTATTTTGTTTAGTTTAGTAAATAGAAATTTTTAAATTGTAAATACACATTGGGCTTAGTTATTTTACCTTTGTTGTTTTTTATCCCACCACCCACAGAAAAATTGTACATATAGGAGCTAGTTAAGACTTCATAGAGACATGGTGGTATTATGGTGACTGTAGTAAGCATGTGTTGTTTCAGTATAAGGAATTTTATAGGTTGTTTTGGTCAGTGATTGTGGCTACTTAAATTTAAATATAAGACAGCTGAAGACTAGCCTATCCCATTCCCACTTATAGCCTTGTGCCACATTTTCTGTACATATGGAAATAAATATCACTTTTCTCTATGGTACCTAGACTTTATGAATTTAAATGCAGTACTAGATTGGCAGCAAGGTCTCATCATTTTACAGTTGAAATAGCTAGCTGTAAGTTCTATGCTAGCAGTTTCTTCTATCACCCATCTCATTCATGAAAGTCTCATCTGGCTTCTTGCTTCCCAGTCAACTTTGATCTTCAAAAGTTTAAATAAAATGTCAATCATTATGTTCTGTCTTTTAATTCCTGTTCTTTTATTGTTCTCTCTCATCAATAAGGTTTTTTTCTCATATTCTCTAACAATCAGTAACCCTTGCAAAATACTCAGATTTAGTAGGTCCCTAGAATTGGAAAATTCATTTGAGATAATACATATCATTGTTGCAAGTTGAAAAAATATCATGGAAATGTTTGGCTTAACATAAATTCTACAAAATGAATTAACACAGATGGAAGAAACAGCTATGTTCAAAAAGCAAACTATGAAGCAAGCCTAAAGTTAAACAAAAATCTTGGTATTATGATACAGAAATTATATGTGTGAAAACCTGGGCCAGAATGGTCAGCGATTGGCCGGAATAACTTTTGGGCATGGTATTCTGACAGTGATGGGTTACCTTTGTCTAGGTTTTGGATATAAGCTCCAAATAGCACTAATTCAAGGGAAGGTCACCAAAAATTTTTATGTGTCAATTCACTTCTCACACCCAGGTTTGAAAGACAGGTTAAGAGCACACACACGATCTTAACTGGTCTAAAGATGGCAAGTATGTTATCAAGATGTTATATGCCTAGGAGACATTAATAAAAAGGAACTAAAAGAACAAACTGACATCATCTTGAGTGGATTAAGAAAAGCAGGGATGAAAAATGAAAAAAATCCATATACAATAGAGAGAAATTCAGTTCCACACCTGGATGCATTATCGAAGTTAGGTTTTACAAAGATCCGAAAGAAAATACAAATCTCTTTTGATGATTCCTCTTTACACTAAACTGCATGTTGACTGCTCAACAACCCAAGGCAGTATGCGAAAACGCATCTCTGCGCATCATGGCTCAACACATGTTCTCAGTATTAAATGATAAAATGAACTTTATATATTGACCAATAGAAATAACTCCTGCTAAAAGACACAGAGACCGTAATTTGGAACTGATACGACATATATAAATTCCTTGATTCAACACAGCAGAAGATACAGAGATGGGGAAGCATCAGGTCGACAGAGAAGTCTGTCCACAACATCCGTGTCATAGGGGGCTGGGAATGCCACCCTTGGCGAGTCACAAGCTCGCCTTGAAGTTGGCTTTACCACATCGTGAATTTGAACGGGGCTAGCCTTGATTTTCTCTTTTAGGTCAACCTATATTGCATTGGGGTGGTTTTCTTGTGGAGCCCCCCACCCTGGTTAAGCTAGACATACTTTGTGTATCTAGTTAATGTGAGTAAGTTTTGCTCCTGGCTACATCTTTTGTTATGATCCAAGTTGAGATTCCCAACCTCCCCAGTTTGTTTTTAGCCCCTATTTCATCTTGACTGGGCCAGCTTGATTTATTTCCCATATCTGTATATATATTTTCTCTTTTCCCCTCTCTCTTAGAGAGATAGTCTCTTGATTTTGTCCAAGGGCAGAATACAAAGGCTTCTCTTTTCTGAGGGTTAGATGGGTCCTACTACCATTAGTTATCTATGTTTATTTTGCTTTATTTGATATTTAGTTTGTTTCAGTGATCATCCTTTCCCAGCTCATTGTAAATAATCCATGAATTTTTGTATATGAATTTTGTAATCATCAGATTTGTATGACATGAGGTGCATATTGTAGGTCCCCTGAGACGATGCGGTATTATGGTGTATGGAGGATTGATTGGTGACAGATGTGTTTTTATAGTGAATGCACAAATTGTAATGGGTCATGAATCAGATTAGCTAAGTATAAGATAGTCAGTGAAGACCAGCCTCAACCCTTTTCCCCCCTTTTCAGCCTTGTGCCATAATTGTATTTATATACAATAAATATCCAGAGAGGGGGAGTATTCCTAAGAGTATTAGCACGTAAATGAATGTAATGGTACTTTAGTTTAATGTAGTGGGACTCTTCTTGATATTTTCAGGCTGTCCCAACGTAATTTGTGTACCTGACAAAAGAAGTGCCACTGGGTATAGCTTGAAATTAAAGCTAAACTAAACTTACTTTTTCTTCATAATGAAATAAGGAATTATTGGATTTAAGACATACACTCTCCTCTTAGTTCTTTAAATCATGGTTTTACTCGACACGTTTTAATATTTTGTAAATAAAATTTTGGATCTTTTTTTGTTCATCAATTGATCAAAGTGTAGAAATAGTCCTTTTTTTTTTCAATTTCCATGCTTTTTGAACTTTGTGTGTTGGTGCTACAGAATTGCAAACAAAGAATTATAGCAGATGCCTATATCAGTTCAAGACATTCAAAAACAGTAACAACTAAAATGGATATCACATGTGACTGAAAGGGAAAAAATAACATAATTAATACATTGATGTTCCACACTACTTCAAACAAAAGGTTAGGAAGGAAACCCCCTAATAATAGTGGGAAGATTCATAACAACTAAATGCACTTAAGAAACTGTTTTAATAGAAAACCTTTATAAATTTGAAACGGTGATAGTATAAATGCTGCTTGAGTTTATGTGTCGAGGTTATCAAATGTAATTGCATGTTCTAAAAGCATGCATCTACTATACATTTAGCGATTCAGGATAAAAAACAACAAGACTCCATTTGTGCATCAACAATAAAATATATATATTAAAACGACAAGTACAAAACAATTGTCTAATGATGTGTGGAAATTAAAGAAGAAAAAGTTACTTCCCTTTAACTGTATCCTGAATAAGATAAAATGTTATTAAGAATATTTCTTTGATAAGAATGTTCAATGTTCTATGTTGAAAATAGAATGTCTGATGAAGAAAGAAATACAGTCAATTTAGATATGTGTTGTTTGTGTAGTTAACAGAGTGCTGGTTTGTAAACTTGGCTTAGTCACAGAAGAAGAATAGTGTACTGTGATACAAATATCTGTGTCTGTGTGTGCATTGTGAGTAGAATCATGGATCTGTGTAGACAAGCGTAAGTTGCTGGACTCTACTGTCTATTTTGGAACAAACTACTGTTTATATAACTGCTGGTAGGCTCCAGGCAACAATGCGGGAAAGTCACTATAATAGTACTGGCTGGTTAGTTAATATATTATTATACTGTATTATTATTGTGATGATGAAAGGTGTTTCTTGGATGTGGGTAGGCATCACTATGCTGTGTACTGGGTCACATCCGAATTGTTATCCACCAGGTATCTTACTTCATTGATGTCTCTTTCTCCACTATAGTAAAGGACTTTCAACAACAGCAATGACTAAAATAAAATGGATAATGCATGTAACTTGGGGAGAATATAATGACATAATCAAGATGCTAACATTCGTTCCACACTTCTTCAAATCGCTGGATTATTTCTTGAAGAGGCTTGCTGTCACTTGATCTCCAGTGAATGTTACCCCTCCCAGATACATTTGGAATGAAAATTGAACAAATAGTTAGAGAAAGAATGCTAAGGAGAGTGTTGTAATATTGAAAAAATTTTCAGAGTAAATACTCAACTTGTTCAAATAGAAAAGAATACTGATGAAAATGTTGGAAAATTGAAGCGAAATGTTGTCACCCGCAGGGCCAGAGCATACTACCTCTGAACCTTTGATCAGAGCCCGGAGAGTGGATGGGATCAAGCCAGATGGGTCCCCCGGGCAGTGCTTTGTGACCCTTGCTATCTTATCGACATTTGCTTTTTTCTACCTATATTTAAACTAAACACGTTACAAATTAAACTAAACACAATTGATTATTATGAAAGGATAAATATTTTTTGTGGTTTTTGACATTCAGTGGTCTTTTTTTTTCTTTTTTTTTTTTTTTTGTTCATATCCATGAATTTCTTTTTCTTTTTTTATGTTAACAAGTAGTTGAATCCACTGAAATTGGGAAGGGGCTTCCGCTTAACAATATCAATATGCATGTTAACAAATTTTCCACCAGGTTTGTTGAAATGTCCCTGCAGTGTTTTACTATTTCTGTTTATCTTATGTTTCTGAGATTTATTGCAGCTTTGTGTCCATTGCTGAATATCCCTGCACATGTTCAGCCACAAGTCTTGAAAAAATCACTATAAAATTTATTGTTTTTATTTATAATGTTGTACAGTGTAACCCGGATATAAGAGACCCGGATATAAGAGAAACCCGGATATAAGAGATATTTTCTCTGGTCCCAAATTAGAGCCCATACTTACCAAAACAAAATAGACCAAACCCGGATATAAGAGAAACCCGGATATAAGAGACTTCTTCTCCAGTCCCGACATATCCGGGTTACACTGTGTAACTGTAACATATGTTAAATTATTCAGCATTTTAACAAAAAATATTTCTAGTCGATAATAAAAAATTGCTGTAAGCCATTTTAGATTTATTTAAGATGGAATTAAATTAAATTATCTATTATGATAGGTCTCTAATTTATTTAGATACATTGTTTTTGTATTCATTACCAATTTTTCTAGTTGAATTGTTCACTTCTATTACATATGACCCATTATTATACATAATTAGATTACAATAAAATTTATATATTATATGAATACAGTCTTATGAAAATAGAGATATAGTTTAGTGGGAAGTTCCGTATCATAGATTTAGTATGGGTAGGCAGGAGACCCTTGCACTGGACCTGGTCTCTTGACTTCCTATGAAAACTTCTAGAATAGATATTTTGGGAATAATATTTCGATTTTCACAAATATAAATAAAGAATTTATCTACATACCACAACTGCCCACAACTTGATCGAAGCACTTACTTTCTGAGCTTCCCAAACACACAACTGTCTCCAACCAGCGGATGAGATCATGTGATTAATACACAACAATGAAACAAATTTATTTAGTGTGAATAGAAAGCAAAACAAAAATGAATTTCATTTTAGTTTCCTTATTGACAATTCTCAGAAAAAAACATGTTTTCAACAACACGAAAATGTAAATTTGTTTCTATTCTTCGGCCTTTTTCAAGAATTCACTTGTCAAATATAAATAAATCGTTTTTAATTTCCTGTTCGACAACTTTTTTTATAAAAGTTTTCCACTTAATGAAAGTTATATATTTTTAGGTGAAATTTTACTGAAACCAACTTCAACTTACAGGTGGCTATCTACAGACCATGACCGGTGGATGACTAAAAAAAAACATGGACAATAAAAACCCTGTACAATCAGTCAATTATGTGCCATGCATGATACACACTTAGGCGATCATATATCATTCGACTGACGAGGCAGATTTTTTTTCCCGCAGTAGATTGCCATTTCTTTCTGCGGTAGACTAGTTGCCATCCAAGACTATAGAACCCGATCTGTCCTGCTATTTACCCATAACTGGGGGGGGGAGAAGAAGGGTGTTAACACGTAAGTGAATGTAATGGATTCGACTGGAACTCGAACTCGGATCTGAGATTTCTCAATTCATTCCACTATCCACTACTCCATTATACAACATATAGAAATTAAGCTCTAACACAGATGTATATGGTGAATGAAGACAGAAAAAATGTACATTGTGTGGAGCATAGACGGAAATAAACACGACGATGAAGTTAAACACCAAATGATAAAATAATGTTTTTTTGGGACGGAAGATTCCCACATTCTTCCGGTTAATAAATTAATGTTTTGAAAATAAATATTTAACCTTCTTCAACCAATGGGTCACGTTCCCGCCAACAATTAAAAAAAAAAATTCCTAATTTCAATGGATTTAACTTTTGTTAACATTAGTGGATCGTTTGCAATCAAGGACATCTCAGTAGAAATCATTTATTAGGATTATCCTGGAGAAATGGATACAACATATGGTGTATATTTAGTCATTATATCTGACAGAGAGGCACAGTTTCAATCTGTATTGTTCCGAGAATTTGTGAACTTGCTAGGTGTTAAACACATGAAAAATACTGCATATTCGCTAATTGTATCGTAGAGTGTTTTCCCAAACAATCAAAGTCGAGCCATACAAATGTTTTTTAGATGATTTTGGGCGTTAAAGTGTTGTTGAATTAGAAACACGTGCTGTTTATTTCCTGCTAGAAGAAGGTCCATCTAAAAAGAACATGGCGGACTCAAGTTGAGTCCATTCGAAGATTAAAGAAAATACAAGATAATATATATATATATATATATATATATATATATATATATCTATATAGATATATATATATCAACAAATATATGTATTAAGCAAAAAATGTACAAGTGACAAAGACATTAACATTTGTGTTTGTGTGTGAACGTAAAAAATTGTATATTGGTGAATGTTGGTAATAAATGTATGTGTGTAAAAAACCTCCCACAAAAGGAAGATTTTTATCTACAATAAGGTTTTACATTGTAGATGAATAATGAAGAAATGAAAAAGAGAACGAGGCAAGAAGTTACCCAGTATTTTATAAATACGGAGAGCGACCCTAGTGAACAGTTAGGAAATTAAGGAGGAGCTAACTCTGACAGGTTGATAATTTACAACTCACGCTGTTATCTATGAGAAACGTAATTAAAGATCATTTAGGTTGTACCCTAGCAGAAATGTTTTTTGGTACTACAATGATGTTATCTGGTCAATATTTCGAGATTGATCGCACATCACAACTTACCAGTTTTGTTCAAGTTTTTTTTTAAGATAGAATGAACAAATTACCATTCAAGCCAACAAGATGTAGCAACAAATAATCATACATCACAAAAGACCTACAGACCACTGAATACATTTTTCTTTGGAACGACATGATAAAAAGACATTATTCCTAAACTATATTGAACCATATCAAATCATTAAGAAACATGAAAAAGTATTTCACAATTCTCAAAGACGGTAAAAGAGACAAAGTAAAATAAACTTGTCATCTTTTAATAGTCAGTTGGGTTTAGTTTAATTTGTAACACGCATAAATATAAATAGCGAGGGTCACAATTGATTGTTCGGGGCCTCCTATTAGGTTTACTTCCTCCAGGTCAGGGTGTTCAGATGGTCAGTGGCACTACGCAATGCTTAACATATATAGTGTTTATTATGCTTTCTTTATATTGATAATCCTCTCCTGATTAAATGACCATTTCCGACAGTGCACCTCAAAACAGGGGTTAACAGGATTATTTTTAATTTTCTTGTTTGTGATTTTGTGTCTTTTTTGATTTGTCTGGTCTGTTAGCTTTTATATGTCTATCAATATGAATGATAAAACCAAAAGAATATTAAACATTATTATTATTATTATTATTTGATTTCTCAATATGGTCACATTACCTACCAATTCTAAACAGGAAAGACCAAGGCAGGTAGTGGTGTGTTGTTATAAATAAATTTCATGATTCGTTTTAGAATTTCCCATAACATTACTAGCTTTACATGAACAAAGTTCTTAGTGCGAAAAAATACTCTTGAGACATTTTTTTGTATTTCTATTAAATTGGGATTTCCATGGAATTTTTTCAATGTGTTGTGTTGTTTCTTTTTTTTTTTAACATACCAAGCAAAATTTATTATGACTGGTATTATTTCATCTTACAATCCGCTGGGCAAGGCATATCAAGTTTTTTATTTCGGTTTTTGATAATTATATCCGGCCGATTTATATTTAATCTTCCTGTCTTTCTGATAAAGATGGTGTCTTATTATTATGGCTGGCCACCGCTGTCTAGGGCAGCTAGCTAATTTTATTGCAGACACCTGTTCAGGCGGATTTTGTATTTGTTCAACACCCACAGAGCCCATTTGTGGTTTATACTGCATTTATGCTGAACAGACCTGAGTTATAGTTTCTGGGTGAGAGCTTTTATCAAGGTCAGCACACTCAAACTCTCGGTCACAATGACTTGTGATTTTGCCCTAGAACAGCCACCAACAGCTCCACAATTTCACTCACAAGTCTTGGATCGACCCGTTTTAACCTTTACAGAGCGATAACATCAACAATTTTTTTTCCTGACAAATCTACCATGGGGAGATTTGAACCTGGGTCTCATGTCCAGAAAGTGAACATTCTAACCACTTTTATACTCATTTAATACAATTACAGAGTATCCTGAGATTAGATGGTCTGTGGTTTCCTGACATTTTTCACAACTATTACATTTTGCATTCACATAATTATGTATGATATTTGCTTCAAAGTTACGTTCATTCTTCTTCTTCTTCTTCTTCTTCTTCTTTTTCTCCTCTTCCCCCACTTCTTCTTAAATGAGAACAATATCCAAAACCTCCTTCTTCTTCTTCTGCTAAATATCTTATTGTTAATGATTAGGACAATCCTTAAAACTGAGTCATTCCGGAGATTTTACGGTAAGACTAATAAATATATGCATACTTCTTGAACAAATTTTGTTGTTATGGTTAGCCAGATGGAAGAGTCTAGTGCCCCCCCCTCACGATTATAATGATACAGGGACTTAGCCACGTTAGTTTCTAAATTATTATTATTATTGTTGTTGTCATCTTTGTCTAATTAGTAGAATCCTTTACTGATTCATTACCAAGAAATACCTAGGGAAATGCTAAATAATAAATTAATGTATTCTACCTGCACAAATTCTGATGTCAAATGTCACTTGCACACATATACAGCATTCATATTTTCCTGATATTGATAATCCTCTTCAGAGTAGATGATTCATTTAACACAGTGTCATTTTTTTTAGGTCGGGTCCACGTTGAATTAATGTACCACACTCGATTATAACTGGTTTTAAGTTCTAATACTTATTTTGTCATTGTTTTTAACATACAGTGATGTTTTGATAAAAGTGACTCACCTGGTTTTTTTACTAAATGTTTCTCTTCTCCGATGAAACGAAAGTTGAGCTAAATTCAAAGGATAAGCGATCTAAAATCCGAAGAAGATTTTTGAAAGCTTCTTTTAATTTAGCAGTAAGTACTGTCAAGCATCCGTTCAGTATAATGTTCTGGGGATGCTTTCCTTTTCATGGAACTGATTTCTTAAAACCTATTGAAAAGACCCTCAGGAGCAAGCAGTACAAGAGAATTTTAGAGTCTTGTCTGCTCCCTTCTGCTGAAAGGGTGCAAATTGAACCCACCAAGCTCATTTTTATGCAGGATAATGCTCCCTGTCACAAATCAAAATTGATGAAGGAATACTTTGGTGAGAAGCAGGTGAGTGTTATGACATGGCTGCCCCAATCTCCTGGCCTCAACCCAATAGAAAACTTATGGAGCATTATAAAGTACAGGCTCTCGAGAAAGCAGTTGAGCAACAAAGAGGATTTGATTGTGAATTTCATATCCGAATGGAATTCAATGCTTGGAGATCAGATTTGCTAGAACCTAATCAAATCAATGCCAAAATGGGTTGAAAAGGTTATTCAAAATAGATTATTATATATTATTTATTATTATAGGTTATTAAATATTTCGAACTGTATTACGTATTATCAATAAATTATACCTCTATTATTCTTTATTTAAAGCTGTTCGGTTATGTTTCTATTGATTACTAGTTGCAGGAAATAAGTGAGTCACTTTTTTTTTGCACAGAGTTTTTCCCTAAATCACATTTATATCCAAAATTATAATTATCAATAGAATACCTTAGGGTGAGTAAACTTTTTTACTATGTGGTCAGGAAGGGGTCTTTATATTAATAAGATTAAAAATTAGTTTGACCCCAAAAACAATATGCAAAAAAATTTTAATTAAAAAAATCAGGTGAGTCACTTTTATCGAACAGCACTATATATTTCTGTCTGATTATTACTACTATATCTATGCGAATGTATATTTTGGTTGTCCTCTTTTATTATAATGTCAGGTCTATTCGTTTTTATAAGCCTATCGAATGGCAAAAATCCAAAGAACAGTGACCACGTAGCTTCCTATGACTGTTTCAGGATGATTTTCATACCATTTTCAGCATGTAGTGCACTGTAATACAGACATAACTTCCTCTATGATAAACTAATCTTATCATATCAATCTTTCTATTCCTTTGATGTCAAGATAGGTTAATCGTCTCAACATGTCCACATTATCTACATATTATGTCTGGACCTTTTCCCCTATACCTTGTAATTTCTTGTTAACAGATTTTGATCCAGTGCAGCCATTATTAATGCCTCTGTCTCTGCTTTTAGCCTTTCACTCTTTAGCCACTAAAGGGTTTTGCATTTAACTATATCTGTATAATCATTTCTGCGTGCTTATAGGCCATATAAAGGTTTTTGTCCCCTGGTATTTTTTTAAATTGTTTAACCCTTATATATTAGCATCTATTTAAATAATTTTAGCTGTATTTATTGGTAGTGTAATTGCATTATTTTCTTTGACAGTGGAGTGTATTTCATACAAGATTATACCAGAATAGAATTTGCAGTCAATATCAAACCAGACCATACCATGAATGGAGCCAGGTGTCGTCTTAATCTGAGGTGGTGACCAGGTCACTGACTGCAGAATCACATGACATCACAGCTGCATGTTAGTTGCAAGCATGGAAAAGAATTGTATTACAGGAAGTTATACAAACACCCAACCTAGAGAGGATGATGGTGCCCTCTTAGACTTTGCAGACAAGTCCATGTTTTAAATGAGTGGCCACTCACACTCACACTTGGCCAAGGGTAATTTATGAATTAAGGAATATAATGTTAATAATGAGTAATTCAAATCTTGTGTTACTCGTTTAATCAGCTCAAAAAATAATTACAACAGTAATGATGATTTCCTTTAGGAAATCTGTCTTCTTTATTGTCATATATGAATGAAAAGTGTCACTGCTGACAATGAAGTCTGAATGTGAATCTCTAGACAATGAACAGGTAAACCACCATTACGATAAAGAGATATGCCGTTGACTGGGTAGTTACAATTACGTGTTGAACTCTCTGTCTTCAGGCAGTGAGGAACCCAGACGGGGCTATGCCTATGGGCAGATTCTTGCCTGACCATCCCGACCCCATTTATGTGGGGCTTACGGGCTCGGATTCACCCAACTTAAAAAATCGGCCTTGTGCCACATCATGCCTTGTTGGGTGGTCAGTAAATACCGACTACCATTACGTGTTTGACTATTGTGTCAACCCGGACATTAAAGTTGAGTGTCACGTGTTTCAAGATGAATTAGTACTTTTCTTAGCAGCTCTACGCAATCGTGTATTAACTGATAAATAATCAATAATCTTTCTGTTGACTCTTTAATTCTTTGATTTTAATGTATTTTAATTGCACTTGGCAATTAAATAGTTTATTACTTTGCATTGAAGTCTTTTTGTTATTACTTGTACTATGTATGTGTGTCGGATTACAAGATTTTGAAATGATTTTTTTTCCATTTCTTATGACAACCAGTTGTAGAATCCAATCAGTTTTTTTAAGCTGTTCTGTTTATTTATAGGTTAACTCATATACAACAAGGAAACAAATTTATTTTGTGTGAAGGACAAAGCAAAACAAAGATTAGTTTCATTTTAAATTACTTTCATTATTAATAATACTCGGGAAAAGGTCATGTTTGCAACACCTTGAAAATGTAAGATTTAGCCATTCCTTTTTTTCCGCTCGGCGAAGTTTTTTTTTTTAAAATAATATTTTTCCATTTAACAAAAGATACTGTGTATACTTGGGTATCATGCGACCTTTGAACTAATTTTGAAGCCAATTTGACTACAGTAGTAAATGGATAAAACAATATGGACAATTCCAAACCCTAAAACAATGTTAATTAAAACAATGGCTGCCATTTTTCCGAAATGAAAGCTGAAGTCACTTCCCCCCATTCTAAGATATTTGCAAAAACTCAGGGAATAATTTGTACTCAGTCATGGTTGAAAATTGAATAGTGAATAGCTTATTTTATCAGTAAACTTTGTGGAAATATATTATGGGTAGTTCCACTGCAAACTTTTCGATATCTCAAGCGTAGTTTTTAATTCGGTCCTTGGATAATTTGATAAAATACTTTTCATTCTTTCAAATTGAATGGAAAACATCAGCAATTAATATTTATTTGAAAAAAAAATGTGTATTTTCTAGTGCGGTTTTCGAAAAGTGGCTCCTTCAACTTACAGGTGGATATCCAAAAGCCTCCCCGGCGGATGACTAAAAAAATCATGGACAATACCAAACCTTATAAAGTACATGCAGTTGTATAATAGAATGTATAAAAACCTGACCCTGACAGCGCTTGCTAGCCTCACGCTTCAGGGCCTGCCTAGCTATGGCTATCTCTAGGGTATCCCCACCAGACACCACCCGGGACAGAATATCCTCTAGAGCCTTCACCTTTTTAGCCTTATCGAGAGCAAGTCGTTGGTAATATTCAGTGGAGAAGGACCTAATCATATCCTTAAGCCTTTCCCACCACCTACTCCCAATAACTGTCCCTACTAATTCCCACTGCACTAATCTAATCAGCTGTTGCTGAAAGTCCCACCTGATCAGGAAGGACAGATTGAACTTCCAGTGCCTACTGCCTAACACCATCTGGGAACAGATATTTTTCTATGATCCGGTGGAATGTGAGACAATCTAGTAAATCTAGGTCGATCCCCCTGGGACCTCTATCCACATCCATATCTCCTGGCCCGGATGATCGACCAGATATCTATCAACGCGCCCAAACTCTACTATCAGATCAACCAAGCTACGATCAACCGTTGCCTTCCCTCTAGCACTCTACCCCCTGTCTATCTTGGCATTCCAGTCCCCCATTAAGACGAAGCGTGAAGAATCCACCAGGAAACCACAAAATCACGTTCCCCATGACGTTGGATAAACCCTTATAAACCACTGTTCACGGTAATATGCAGTCCATATGGATAATAGGGAATGTAACAAGGAAAACCTCTGACCCCTGAATAATAAGACAAAGTCGTTAGACAGCATACTGGCATAGCAGTGTTTCTTTTTGGATTGCAGCCACAGCTATCAAAGGGCCTGCCGAAGCAGGTGGGCTGGCCGATCTCTAGGGTTTCCCCATTCCAGACACCATAGGGACAGAAGTTATCCCCTTAGACACAGACTGGACGGAAATCCATGGCCTTCACGGTTTGTTTTAGCCTTATCTGAGAGCAACGTCGGGAAGGTTAATTTTATAGCCCTATATAAGGAGGGGTGGAGCAAAACGGGGACCCTCCCAGAGCAAAAATCAGACATTTTTTTCAATTCTGGTATTTCCAGTTGTACCATCCTGATGTTTAGGAAGGTGCTTTTTGCCTGCGCCAGGTACTCCCATGAAACTCCGGGAAATTTTGGGTGTCTTCTGTGGACTTCCCGTCTACCATTGTACATTTAAATAGCGGCCTCAAGAGGGCCTTCATTTGAGACGAAAGGTCCCTCTCTCGCCTGTCTATCACACATAGAACAGTTTTTGTGGGAAGGACAGATTGAAACTTCTTTCTTTTCCAGTCCTGCAACTGAGCTGTCGCCAGTGAACACCATCTGGGTATCAGCCAACAAACTGAGTCTATGATGCCTGCGGTGGCAACTAAAATTGTATCTAGGGACGATTTTATAAATTCTAGTTTGAAAATCTATAGAAATTTCGAATAATCCATTTCTCTTTTAATGCCCCTTTCAACAGGACCTTTCAAGCAAATTCGCCACACGGTAGGTAAGTCTTCGTTCCTTTTCTTCTTCTTTTTTTCCTCTTTGTCTTGAGTAAGGATAGGGGAAGGAGAGGGAGAGGGAGAAGACGGACCCCTAGAATGGGAGGAAGGTAGGCGTGGATTGGGACTCGGCAGCTACCAGGACCCTCTCCGCCCTACTCCTACCACAATGCCTCTCTCCCCTTTGGTACACTTCGGGTCCTCTTCCTCCTCATCATCACTTCCCCTTTTTAGTGAGGAGGATCGCGGTGGAGGTATTTCCTCCACTTCCATGAAGAGATCCAGTCTTCTGCTTTGGTATTTCATGGAGCTCCTCCTCCGGTTGATGCTCTCTCAGCTGTCATTGCATAGGTTGCTCCAGCTGCTTTTGTTACAGCTTTTCCAGTTACGCGATTGCTGCTTCTTCTCAGGCTATTGCTAGTCGGACACAACTTTGCCAGGTGACCAACGGCACCACAAGCCCAACAGTTGCGACAACGACCCGCCACAACCACGTAAATATTTCATCCACCGCAGGCGATTATGTTGGGGACCTCGTTGAACTTTGGACGAGTCAATGTCACCATGACTTCGTAATCACTGGTGGCAATGCCCGCTTTGCTTTTTATAGGGTTTTACCCCCTCCACCAGAGAAAAAAGCCCCCAGAGTCCTTCAGAGCAACCCATGTAAGGTAATCCGGGTCTTCCGGGTGCCCATGTACTCTGTAATCTGAGTGTCTTTGTGATGAGGACTGCAGCTAATGTTTTTGCATCTTCCTCTGTCGCAGAGTGTCCCACATGGCATTTGACCTATGGGCCAATACTTTGGCACCAATGTTCAGGGCCTCCTCCATCGTCTCCCTGCTGACTGCAATAAACTTGCGGGTTTTGACAGCCGTTGTCAACAGGGAGATGGTCCTCGTTGTAAATGCCTCCATAACCGAAGGCACCAGCAAAAGTTCATGGCCTGAGATGAATGAGTTGTACTCCTCTCTCAGGCCCTTGTAGTAAGTATGTCATTTTTGGGGCCTTTCTGCTACCCATGCTAACGGTGCTGTACATGTTGTGGCCAAAAGCTATTTTTCCTCGGGTGCCTCTGCCATGGCGATAGGTTAATCTCCTCACAAAAAACACAGAAAAACAATAAACAGTCAATAGGCACAATAAAACAAGGCATAAAAATCAATTACAAAGTCATACTTACTGACAATCAACACAATGTGCAAAGTAAACTTTCCGACTAGTGTCCAGTCAGTAGACAAAAAATAAACAGGGTTGTAACTTAATGTCCCGCTCTTCAAAACACACAAAAATCCTTCTGAGTCGTACTCAATAGATCCCAGCTCGACTCCTATAATCCGTTGTCTTGCGGGTAATTACAGGTAGTTACTACCTATTGTGTAGTCACTCATGGGGTGACAGGTTATTCCATTACATCATTTACATATATACAAAAGACAAGTAACTTCTGTCTGTCCTTGTTATTAAGGCAACAGGGAGATAAAGTGGCGGTGTATCTCTCTTTCTTCCTCCTCCCCCCACTCTCTCTCTCCCTCTCTTTCTTTCTCTCTCTCTCTCTCTCTCTCTCTCTCTCTCTGTGTATCTGTGTTGTTGTTGACATCTGTGACTGAGTATTATTGACCCAGGGTCAACTCATAGTCACGGCGTGAAGCTGTGATACTTCTCCTACCAGCGTTTTGGTGTTGACTCTTTGTCACTGCCACCAATATGTGACCCAGTGGATCAGCAGTAGTCGCTACCCGGCGGGATCCTTTGATCAGAGTACCAAATGGGATGGTCGGTCGATTCTAGCGGCTTTCCACCAGATGCAACCAGTCCGACAGCTCAGTCGTTCTCAGCTCACTTTCAATGACTGATTACCGAAGTAACTATTTCGATCTCAAGCCTAACCTACCTATGTTGTGATTTGATCTTAGGTAGACAAAATCAATCAGACATCGGGCTGTAGTGTAAGATGAGTCTAAACTTGAGGTAATGTCGGTCCCACAAGTGTAACAAAAAATAAATAAATAAACCCCAGAAAAGTGTCAAGTATGCTGAAAGAAAGCAAATCAACTTATATCAGTCTATTTTATGCAGAAGTATGTGTTTTACCCAACCCGTTTCTTCGGAGTGTGACGCGTTTATACTTCTAGGTAAGTTCTGGTTTTCTAAGTCAACTGGTTTAGTTTTTTGGTGCTGGCTTAGCTTTGTAAGTCAGTATAACTTGTTGTTTTGTAGGAAGGCAAAGTCAAAGGTAGGAATCGTGGAATCTCTCGGTCAGCTTCTGCAAGGCAATTCGAACTTAACTTAGCTCGAACTTAACTCCAATTCCGACTGCAAATAGCTGCTAATGACTCCAACTTTGACTGGCTACTCACTTATATGAACATCAACCAAAAACCGGTGTGGGGTTAGACACAGCCTGAGGTTTTTGGTAATTCCCGATTTCTGACAAGGGACCTCTTTGTTGTGTGGATAGGAAAATTGATTACTTCCCATTTGGGGGGGGATCCCTTCGTTCGTGAGGAGAGGTTGCAGGATAGCTATCCTCCTCCTAAACTCCCTCCTTCTCATTGGTACCTCATACCAAATCCTTTTGGTGGTCGTTAGGTGTCTCCCCGTCTTTCTTACCAATTTACCTCCGACTATCATCATTGCTACCACCCGACCAATGCCGTCTCGGTTGTACGGGCGTGGCTAAGCTTACTTCAATTATTAACTCATTGACATTGCTGATAGCCAAGATTTTTCAGTTCAGCATTATCAAGTAAAATTTTGTTTATGAAATTCCCTTTTTCGTCTTACAAACAACACATGGCACCGTCGCTTGGCCAACTTCTTATAATCTTGCAATTTTGAATGATATTTCTATTTTCTTAACCAGTACTTTTAACAGGCATCATTAATCAATTGTCAAAGCTTGTCACATGCCTTTTTTGTGAATTTATCCTTTACGCAAATCCTCGATTTCTTGGGAAAAAAAAAAAAATAAAATCTTTCCATATTGAACGTGTATCTCTCAGAACATCTTTCTAAGCCAAACATTCTTACAATTAACACATGACTTTGTCATTTGGTTGACTCCTAAAATTATTGCAATCTCGGATGCTTTCTGATTCTCGTGGTTTCTTAACCAGTACTTATACAAACATTATTAATCAATTGTCAAAAGCTCGCATATTGCCCTCTGTGAATTTATTTTTCACGCAAATCCCTGGTTTCTTGAGAAAAGTAACTTTTTTTTTTAAGTAAAAATAAAATCTCGGGATATCATTTTTTCCGTTCTCAGTATTTTCTTGTTTAATTTTTATGGTTAATTAGTTAATCAATTACCATAGCTAAATAGTGCCACACATCAAAAACTGGTCTATGTTGGTTCTGTTTGAGTCTGAGTATATATATATATATATATATATATATATATATATATACACACATAAACACACGGGGACAGAATGGTGAAATTAGAAATGAAATGGACATCTGTTTCGTATTCGGCGTCATCAGTGACGTGTCTCTCCCTTAATATATAGATATTTAGTCGGCTCGAAATTAAGGTTTTATTTTTTAAGCGGAAATGGCTCTGACGGGTGATAATATATTATTAATTTTGTTTGGTATACATGTAGCCGATGCACAGAAAACGTATTTACACGGTCTGCCTTGGGTCACTGAGTGGTCAACATCTAGTTTCTTTGGTAAATGTAACAGGCATGACACAGTTTTTGTTCGCCATATACATCTATAGGGCTTTAAAAAAAATTAACAGTTTAAAAATTTCTGCTTCCCGTCTCCTTTATGCGTAAACTAAACATCACATCCAATGCAATCTTCAAGGACGAAACGCGTCACAGGAGAAAAATTTTTCTTGTTGATCATTAATTTTCCTTCAGTACTAAGAAGACATTTAGAGATTAACATAATTTTGCTAGACTTGATTAATTTTCTTTTTAACGACTTATAAACATTTTGCGGTTTATTTAAAACCAGAAAATATTTTTAGGCTGTAAGAATTTTTTGGAGATAATAATGATTTATTATTACTACTAATTAACCCGTAACTGAAAAGAGGTGAATTCATACGTAGTTTTAGCGTGTAAGTGACCATCACTTGCTCTTTGAGAAGGTCATACCATTCTTATTTGTTTTTTTTTTTCTGCCACCTATTTGGTTGAGGCGGGATTTTCTGCAACAACTAATGTTCTCACTAAGAATCGAAATGTACTTGAGATTGATAAGAAAAGAGCTGTACGCCTGAAGCTGAAACAAGTCTTGGAATTTCTACTTGACAAGCTGATAGACATCGGAAGCAATGTAGTCATTAGTAAGGATTTAAATTTTCTACTGCATTTTCCTTTTGTAAATGAAATGTATTTCCTATTTACATGGTTCGGACTATCATCTTCATCTTTGTTGCCAGATTTATCGCAACGTTTCGGCTGTTGTACTCTGCTCCAGCTTTCTTCAGGTGGTTGAAATGTCGAACTAAACCCTTTATGTAGACTGTTCTAGTTCCACTTGTCATGTCTAACGTATCTCAGTTACCTTCTGTTAATTCCCATCTCCAAGTTCTCCACTGCCTTAACCAGGTATTGAACTCACACTGGATTTAACTAACGCCTTTATCCACTGTACCATGTATGTGAATTTCTGAGTATTATAAACCTAATGTCTTCAGCATCATATTTTACCAGTGCTCATATTGCAATTTTTGCTGTTATCATTGCATGTAATTTTACCAGAGCTCATATAGCAGTTTTTCACTGTTATGATTGCTTTTCTCTGGCACTCCTTACTACTGGTTCCCATATTGTATTCATTTCTATGCTTAGTTGGCTCAGGAGATTTAGGGTTTAGTTCGACATTCCGACCACATGAAGAAGGCAGGTGCGTACAAAGGCTGAAACGTTGTGATAAATAACAAAGATGAGGATGAAAGTCCGAACAATAGTAAATGGTGTACATTGTACATAATAGCTCATCTCAGAAATATAGACAGATACTGAATGTATTTCCTGTTGAACGGAATTTCTGTTTGTACTTATGTGGGCCTGAAATGAACTGGGCATCAAAAATGTTTCATAAGGAAGAAAAGGTTTCAAAACAATGTTCTACATGACGAAATATTAATGATAATTGTTTTCAATTTTTTTTTTTTTTTTTTGGAAGCGGAGTTACAATCACTTACATACAAATACACCTGTGAAAAGTATCAATCAAACTTTTTTCTCTCTTCAAGCTGTGGGTTAAATTTCAGGGTAGACAGGACTCTCTGGTTATGGTTGACTTTCATTATAGAAAGACAATTGAAAAGTGTACATAGCCCTGGTGATTACATACTTGAACTGTAATTAAAGTACATTCAGCATAGTTGCAGTATAAGCTCTGTGGGAATTAAAGAAACCCAAACCTGAACAAATATGAATGTTTGGAAATGGGGTGTCATTTTGAAGGTGAGAAATCACATTAATTTTCAATGTGCCTTTGAGTCAAAACAGATCTTATAATGACATAAGCAACTTTAAACCCTCTCGAGTAGTAGTCGACAACAGTAAGGAAGTAGAAGATGGGTAGTATGCATGTTAGTTAAAAAGACTAATGCTTCATATTGGCATTTCAGGAGGTTTCACTAAAACTAACTTCATCTTGACTCTATGTATAGAAGCCCAAAATAAAGATACTTTCATGCCATTTTACATGATTATTCATTATTGCCATCCTCCTACTTTAAGTTCTAACAGTATCAACCAAACATCATTAAAAGAGACCAGTATACAGAGCAACCACATGTAAATAAAACTGATCTTTTCAGACTACTGCGACTACTACATGCTATGAAAACATCACAAGGCTGAACTACTGCTTAAAGAAACAAGACTTCTATATATTAACCAAAGATAGTACCATTTTCAGGTCAATGAGAATGGTCAACATAGGCAACAATGAAAATAAAACAATAATGGGTTGATTTGATTGATTGATTGATTTTTTTTTTACAGTTTATCTACCTTTTGCGGGTTATTTTTAAGCCCGAAATAATAATTTTTAATTGTAAGAGGTTTTTTGGGGATAATATAATGAACATGACTGGAATTCGAACATGAGTCTCTGATTTTCAATTCCAAGCCATTATCCATTACACCACCTGCACATCCAAGTTCAAATGATTTTTCCAAGTGGTCATCAATCTAAGTACTGATCAGCTGGGTTGGTGCAATGGTCTCATGCCACCCTTATGATACTCTAATACATCTCAGTTTTTGTTACGTAGTCTTCATATAAAATACAAATGTTATTGTAACCTAATTATCTACAGTAATCGGCACATAGAAAAAACATTCAAAATACTTTTTAAAATACTGGGGGTCTATATAAATCTAGTTAACTCCTAACTTTAAGAGGCTTTTGTAATATTGATTGGGGAAATTCAAAAAAACTGCTCAAAAAAGGGTATGGTTTCAATTTCATGAAGGTTCAATGATTTTGGTTACAATAGCGTTGTCAACAGGCGGATCTGATAATATGGTGTTGGCAGCTGCAATACAAGAAGCAAAATTGCTTATTCAGTGATTTTGTTGAAAATGAATAAGTTACTAAAAATCAACCATAGCTCTTGCGAAGGAGGGTTGTCAAAGTTCAAAACATGTGGACATAAAGTACCACTATATAAGGACTGAAATTCCAAATGGTGCAATAAAATTGGACTATATTCCATCAGAAGAAAATGTTGCCGATTTGTTTACTAAACCTATTGGAAGAGTAAAATTGAATCAATTATTTACTGTTCTAAATGAAGCACTATACTGAACATCTTTTTTTTGCTTACTACAATTTTTTTTTATTCCTCCATTGTTTTTACTCCGTATATATATATATATATATATATATATATATGATATGAAAATTTCTCCGATTTAATCGGTAGAGAAGACAATATTTATGAATAAAAATGACAATAGGAAAACTGGTAATTGCTGACGCGTTTCGTCCAATGTGGACTTTATCAAAGCAAAATACGAAAATGAAATTAAATGAACAAAGTAACTAATAAAAACAAAAACAGAATGTACCTAGCAACTGGAATGTAGAGAAACGCTATTTTCATATTTTTTAAATGAAAAATAACGTCAGAGATTGTCACGTGTGGACATTGTCATTATATCTGTGTTGATGTATTCAACCATTTTCTTTCGATTTTATGAAGGACTGAATTTGTTCGTAAGAGCATTAATTTTATTAAGAAAGGTGAAATAGGGAAAAAGCCTGGGCGTAAATTAATATTTGGATAATTTTCTATGGCAGACTCTCCAGAATTTTCCTTCTGAGTGAGTTATTTTCTTTTTTTATGAGTGTAGCATTTTTTAAAATCAAAATTATGGTTGTATTTTTATTTTTATGTATGACTATTGCATTAGCTAAGTTGTTTTTTGTGAGGTCTCTTTTGTTCATAAATGCGTTTTTCAAAAACCAATATATTGGGAGGAGCAGTTTTGGCAATTTATTTTATAAATGCCTGCTTCAGAAATAAAATTGTTTGAAATCTTAGTATATCTATAATGGTTTTGGAGGTGTTTGTGACTATTTCAAATTATTTAGATGGGAAGGTTATTCTGGATCGTGGATATTGGTCGGTAGTATTATGTAACTGTTTTCATGTGAACTATTGCGGATTGTGTTTTAGTTTTGTTTCGTTTGTATTTTTTTATGCCTTTCTTCCATATTTTTTAGGTTTTTGAATGTGTTTTCTATGTATGTTTCTTCTTTAAATAAAATTGAGGATATAATGCTCTTATATAGAAACCTATAATAATTATTTATGAAGGGTGGTTTATATATATATGAGATCATTTTTGTTTGTAGCCTTTCTGTAAACGTCAGTTCGTTGTTAAATTAACAAAATTTAGTTGGTTTCAAAAAGTTTAGTAGATTCAAAAGTTTGGAGAAAATCCGTTAAATTGGTGTTTTTGAATTAAATAAAGTCGTCTATGTATCTGAAATATAGTTTTAGGGAGAATATTTTTGAATGAGTCACTTTTAGAAATTCTAAAAATAGACATGCAAATTGTTGAGAGGAGATCCCATTGGCAAACTAAATTTTGTCTGTAATGTTGGTTATCGGCATAGCTTGGTAATTAGTTGTCCAGTTTATAATTTTTTGTAGATATAGGTAATTGGATTTTTGCATTTGTTATAAAAGCATTTATCTATGGGGACGTTTGTATAAAAGATTGTATATCTAAACTAGTCATATATTTGTTTTCAATGTCTATTTTTTTTTTAGCTTGTTTAAGAGGTCGCCTGAATTTTTTATGTGATGGACTAATAGTGCCGAGAAGTGGAGTTAAAATTCTGCTGAGTTTGGCTATTTATGTGGGCGCTGCCTATCCCTGATATAATTGGTATGTTCGGTTTATGCTTTTTTTAATCCATATAATTGGGTGTTTTGGGATGGTATTCATCAACGCCTTGAAAAATTAGCTAACAACAAAAACCATATATCTACTTCTAAAAGGGCGGGCGGGGAATTGTAATTTGGATAAACACATTTGCCATATTCATTAATGATGATAACATCTATGAAAAAGTAAATGAAATATTTAAATGAAACACAAAAGTTTACAAGCAACATTAAAAACTACTAAAAAATGAAAACTTCTCTCTGAATGATATATATATATATATATATATATATATATATATATATATACGTCATGAAATATTTAAAAAAAGAGAAAAGTTTAAAAAATCTAAAAGTGGAAAATAAATCAGTCTATATTTATGAGATGAGTTATTGTAATTGTTTACACTATTTACATTGTTCGGAGTGTTGTCCTCATTTTTGTTGCTCTATTCACGATGTTTCAGTCATTGTACCCTCTGGCCTTCTTCAGGATATGTCTATATTTCTGAGATGAGTTATGGTAATTATTTACACTATTTACATTGTTCGGAGTGTTGTCCTTATATTTGTTGCCATATTCACAACATTTCAGCCATTGTATGCTCTGGCCTTCTTCAGGTGATTGGAATTTCAAACTGAATACTTTATTTCATTCAGCAGGGTAGATTGTTCTCGTTCCACATGGCATGCCTCTTCTGAATATCTCAATTTCAGTTATTTCCATTTCACTCAACTCTCCAAGGTTTTGTTCACCTTTGCTGTGGCAAAGTATTGAACTCAAAACTCTTTCGGTTAAGTCAGTGGATTACTTCGACCAACACTTTTTTATCCAATGGTCTACATGGATGAAATAAATGTTCAGTTCAAAATTCCAGTCACTTAAAGAGTGTACAACGTTGTGAATATGGCAACAAAGATGAGAATAACACTAAACACTGTAAATGTTTATATGTATCTAGTTTGTATTTATTAACCTCATAGAAAAAAGCAGTGAATTAGGGGATGTAAAATGACTGCACTCATCCATTCAATTGATGTGTATATAGATTCCACTCTAAATAGGAATGACTGCAAAATGCTTTCCCCTCCCCAATTCATAGACAAAAGCACACAAATTCATGATGGGATTTCTTCCTAGCCAATAAAATAGACTGGTTCTTGATTTTATCTGACACCATCCCGATCTGTCTTGTCTTGATGTCAAAACACTACATTCACTTATCCGAACTTGTTTCTATATGTCAACCACCCCAATTCTTAGTTTGTGAACCTTTTGCCATATTACTGTTGATTTGTCTTGCATATATTATTTGCTTGTTTTATATTCTTTTTACCCTCTGTTCTTTTCTTTCTCTTGTTTTTGCTTATTGCACACTTTGTCAATTCTTTTTGTTGAACACTTCTGTAATTTATATTAGATTTAATTATGGCCTCTTGCTCTTCAGTTAAAATTATAGAGACTGAAAATATCTATTTAGTTTATATAAAAATTTAACAAATATGCAAAATTGAATTATTTAAATTTATAAAATGTCTGTTTTTTTTATTGAAAAATATATTATTTCATTTTTAATGACTATTTCTGAAAAAAAAATTAACATGCCAGAGAGCACAATTTGTTTTATTCATTCCTGCACAGTGTCATTTTTTAAATTTCTTCTTAACAAGGATGGCCAGGGATTTTGTTAGTTTCCTTATCAGTTCCTTTTTAGTCCAGGCCCCTTTTCTCTAATTATAACCAAATCTCTGTTGCTTCAAGTCTTTTCTTTGTATGTACTAGCAGGCATATATATACAGCTACATAAAATTAATGCACTATAAAGTATCCATATTTTATAAAACTTTGATCAGACTGGTATTATCTGTAACTGTTGGATCCCAAATGATGATAGTAGTAATGTCCTGCTGGATTCAATATTTAATTCATGGTAAAGCATCCAGAAATTTACTGGGCTTATATTGACCTAATGTTAGTTGGTAACTATTGGATACCCTGTGAAAAGCTAGAGTCAAAAGCCTTTATTTGTTTTGCTTGTCATTTAGTTATGATGTACCATTAGGTTTACATTGATTTCTCCTTTCTTAAGTTGCTTTTTAATTTGAATAAATCTTCCATGTTTGTATAATCAATATTAGTTTCATTATAGTTTATTCAACTTTAAATGGTGAATTAGCTCAAGCCTGAATGTTTAAATCTAGATCCCTCTTGACTAATTTAATATGTAGATGAACTGGAGAAGAATTTTTCATGTTTTTACTGGAATGAAATTCACTTACTTGGGCCTGGCACATGTCAGGTAGTGTAATCCTCTCTCAAATGCATCTCTATCTTCAGGCAGAGTGCAACTCAGTTTTAGCCCTGGCCCAGGTGCACACACTCAGGTTCCTCACATTAAAACCTGACCTTATATCATATCATGTCTCAGTGGAGATACAGAGTAAATACTACTTATTTGGGCCAAATCCAACTCAGCCTAACCTATTGATTAATCTTGTTTCTCTAACTGATATTAAAGATTATGATTCAGCTATACTATATTATTTATATAGTATACTATATAAATAATACTATAAGTATTTTCATAAAACTTAAGAAAGTTATTTTCTCTTGACATCTGTTAGCCATAATGGGGTAAAATATTATATTGTATCATGATTATGAATCAATGAGGTTAAATAATGATATGTCACATCAGGTTAACCCAGACAATGGATAAACTAGGAAAGAAAAGTTTATTCTCTCGTTGTTATTTCCCCACATTATTGGCATTATTATATCCATGATATAATAACACTGTCTTTCAAAGATGGAACAGAATGGCTAAAAGGAAAAGGAATGACAAACATATTTTGCTCTCAGAGAGAGTTTTATACCACTAAGATATACACAAAATCATATATACATATTTACACATGTCTCATGCAGAGAAAATATAAAACATATCAACAAAGCCAGTAGAGTGAAAGGGGAATGAAAAGATAGGGTTTTACATATAAGATGAAGATTCTTCTGTGTTTCTAGAGAAGCCAGGTTTAGGATTCCAGATTTAAGTGGGTTGGATCATAGCCAACTAGTATTATATGGCCAGACCTGAATTCTAACAGGCCAATGTAATGTGAACAAAAAAATGTGAATGCCGCTTAGACTATTACTAATCTAAAATGGCAGTAACTGAAAAATTGAATTCTTAGAACATAAATTCACAACATACAATTATGTAGAATTTATCAAACATTATTTCAATTTCCTAGACATGTTTTCAACACTAAAATTTTACTCAATTAAAAGTAGTGT
Organism: Acanthosepion pharaonis; assembly: GCA_903632075.3. Lineage (NCBI taxonomy): Eukaryota > Metazoa > Mollusca > Cephalopoda > Sepiida > Sepiidae > Acanthosepion > Acanthosepion pharaonis. The sequence goes on from CAHIKZ030001550.1 coordinate 296,006, forward strand.
TGTCTTAACAATTTTGCATTAAAAAAGGAAGATTCTATTCTAATTTATAGAATAGTCTTTGATCCTGAAACACATTTTTTTATTGATAAATGAATGTATTCACATTGATCAAAACCTTCACGTCCAACTCCAGTAAAATGGAACACCTATACTGTTACCACAGTGGTTTATACATGGACATAATGCTAAACTCACAAGATTTAGCATGTTAGAAAATTCTCCAAACTGCATAAAAAATGTGATAGAAGAACAACCATACTCAATTCTAAAAGGATTGTAAAAAAGACATTACGAACAAAGAGGTCATCCTTCATTTTCTGCAGAACTAATACGTTATGCCTTAGTACTGTGCTATTTGTCTCAATAAGCATACCAATTAGTTCTGGAGAAATTTCCTTTACCATCTTCTTCTTTATTAGAGAAAATGCAAAAAAATTACTTAAACGTTTTCAATGTAAAATGTGTTCCCTGGTCATGGTAGGCAATGATAGTGATGATGCTACAGACAAGTACTTTGACTTACATTTTTGCAGTTCCATCTAGCCAAAAGTTACTTAATACTGACAACATGTCTGAGCTATAAGACCAAGCATATTACTGTTTTTTCATCAAATATTCACTGAACCTGATACATTAATAAACCTATGTAAATTGTTCATCTTTCCTTTGCAAATGTTGGCTGGAATACATTAGTTAATTTGTGCCTCATCACTTTGATTCATTCTACCTACATAGTCAGAATCACCTTGACATTGGAATTTGTAATTTTCAGAAATAATATTATGGTAGGCAGAACATGCTAATGTTTGGGGAAAAAAAAAATCAAAAATGGTGTTTGCTGATTGATTTTGAAAATTAATGACAGTTATCATTTTAGAGAAATAATTCAGCTCAGCTCAGTGGTATTGTCATAGATTGGAGGCAAAATTTAGTTTTTTGTTTAGATTTTGGAAAAATGAAATAAAACCAATAAATAAAATAATAAAGAATAAATTCATTTAATAATGTTGTTATAATGTATTATGAATAAAAATGAAAAGAAAACTTATCTTAGCTGATGCATTTTGTCCTCTAAGGGACTTTTTCAAGGCAAAGGATTTTATTTTGTGTCAAGTATTTATATACAAGAGCAAAAATGTTATTGGTATGGGGGGGGTGCTATTGAATATTCATCAGGTTAGTGGAAAGTCAGGTAAGATCACAGACATGAGGAAATACAGTTCAATGCCTAATAAATTAAAGTGAGTAAAAAGTTTTTAAAGGTTTCTTTTATTCATGCATAGATACATGTAAATTTGTATTTTAATTATTTGGGATTGTTTTGAATAACATGAGCTTATGGATTGAACCATTTTCTTTTAATTTTTTAGTATTTTTGTGGTCATGTATTGGGATAGTAGTAATTCTTTGAGAAAAGGAGATTTATATTTTGATAAGATTTGATAGCAATGCTTTTGAGAATTTTCCTTGTAAGTAAGATGTTTCTTTTTTTACTAAGTGTGACATTTACAAGGTCAAAGTTCTGGTAAAATATTTTATCATTTTATTCATATTGTTCTTTTACAGATATACTCTATCTTAAATTTCTAAATAATGTATTATACATGTTTAGTATTTTTCACATACATAATAAATGAAATAAATTATGCAGACTGATATAAGATTGTGTATTAAAAACAAACACTGAATTTTCTATTAAAAATACCATTAAAAGAGAAATACAACCCTAGCTCAAGAAGTCATAGTCTAATTTTAATGAAATTTGGCACTGCACTTGGCAGCGGTTCAAGGTACAAAATACTCTGGAACTGGTTGGTGTATTATGCATTGTTTAAGCTGTACTTCAGGAACACACATACATAGATATACGATTAGTATTATATAGACATTTTAGTATGAAATTTAATGCATAGATATAATATTAGTATTATATATAAATTTTAGTATAAAATTTAATTTAAACTTTGATCTTTATTCTGAATATTTTGAATTAAAATTTATAAAAAATATTTTGAATGTGTATCAAAACAAATATCTTCCTCACGTTTATTTCAAAATAGGTAACTGCAGCAAATCAGTCACATGACATCATTTTCCAGTCATACAGATTATGTTTTACAATGACACACTCACATATCATCTTCAGCTATCAAATACTTACCAAACATTCGAGACATTTCTTTATGTTAAAAGTTTTAATCTACTGTAGTTAATTGTAAAAATATATGTTATGTACATTTAAATTTATTTAATAATGTTATTATAATGTATTATGCATGATTATTATTTTTCACACACATAATAGTTGAAATATAATATGTGTTTGTTTATATACATGGATTGATATAAGAATGTGTATTGAAAATAAATACTGAATAAATACTGTATTCCCTATTAAAAATGCCATTAAAATAGAAAAAAGTAGCCTTAGATCAAGAACCCTTTGTCTAATTTTAATGAAATTTCGCACTGTACTTGGCAGGGGTTCAAAGTACAATATGCTCCTAAATTGGTTGGGCTATTATATGTGATTTAAGCTATACCACCTGGAACACTCATACATTGATATTTTAATATTAAGTTTAATTTAAAATTCTTTCATTATTCTGAATACTTTTAAGGAAATATTTATAAAAAATATTTAGTTTCATTTTAGTATAAAATTAAATTTTAATCTTTAAAACTGATTCTAATATGTTTGGCCTTTTTAATTATTTAAGAAATTTCATTTAATTTCAGTTAAGAATGTTTTAGACAATTATATAATCAATAATTAATCTGAAATTATTATTTTAAACAATTTTATTCAGTTCTGTAGGATTGTCATAGATTATGGCCAAACTTTGTCTTCTGTTTATTTTCTGGGAAAATGGAAAAAAACAATAAAATAATAATAAAGAATAAAAAAAATAAATTCATTTTCCCATGATGCAATTGGTAAATGAATATGAAAGGGTTTTTAGTCACACGCACAATTTTATGACCCCACTTCCGGAAAGGACAGAAATTTTTTCTCTCTACTTTCTAAGAACATTATTCAGATGTGTTTTAGTAGATCTACTCATCAAGTAACTGAATTGGTCATTTCAACTCAGCACAAAGCTGAGTTGAACTTGACCATTTTAACCATTGTTATCCTAACTTACTTCTGAACAAAAAAAGAAAACGGACATCCCAAGGGATGTTGAGAACTTTCTTTCACTACAGTTGCCATAAAAAGAATAAATGTCTATAGTAGAAACCCAAATGTTTGTATGCTTCCATCCTTAATTGTTTACATATATGAGTGTGGCGGACATGAGACAGAACCTGGGACGAGCACAACTGGTCACGACTTGCCTTGTCCCCGCCAAAAAAGAGCCCGTATTTGCTTAGCATGTAAAGCTACTGCAGTTGAAATGAGGGAGAGAAAAAAGCACTTACCGCTCTGCCGTAATCCATCCTCGGCCAGATAACGTAAAAGAATGAGGGGGGACTGGCATCGCATTTTTATGCAATAACGATGCAATGCATTATGGGACATGGACGCAATGAATTATGGGATCACATGAAGATGCAAGGGATTATGGGTACACGAACAACTATAAAAACAACTACTTTTTTCCGAGTCGGTGAGTTCTTCAAGGGACGTTCACGGTTGACGGCAAGAATGGGCAGGCAGTTAGTGCGATTTGGAGACAGAACTCAAGAAGGAACGACTCAAGGTTGAAATACCAGCTGGGAGAGCTTGAATTTACTCGCTGGTTACTGTTTTCTTCATTCGCCTCAATGAGCACACATCTTCAACTAAAATAAACACAAACATGAACATTTTAACTTTCATAAGTTCTCAGTTTTGGTAAAAATTGGAAGGCCTGAAACCATCACTTTCACCCCACTAGCACTATTAATTGTTAGTGTAGAAAAATTTACAATGTGAACAAATTATAATGTAATCAATAAAAATCAAGTAAATTAAGATAAAACAAACTTTCAAAAAATTTATAATCATCTATGAAGTCTAAATATTATTACATCATGTTTTAAAATGCCATGACTAGTCAGAAGATAGGCAATCATGGCTTTCCTAAGATTTATTTTTTATCTGGGAATTGCTAGAAATTCTTGTAAAAGATAGTTGAGCTATTTCTTGTTACATTCTCCAAATTTTTCACTTCAGACCTATTTATCTCTTACAATGATTACCACTTAAGTCAAGCAAATGCAGTCTACCCTGTTATTTAACCCAGAATTAGGGGAAGAAGAGAAAGTGAAATGCAGCAGAATAGACAAGGATATGAAGTTGGCTCATCAATTCCACTTTCTGAACCAATGTCCCTCACTCTATCCATATAAAGAATTAATAATCATTCATTACGCTTCATCTAAGAAATTTCTAAAACTTAAATATTTTTCTTTTAGAATATTACAATTGACTACTAATATCATTCAATTTTTATTCATCTGTCCATTGTTCTCTGTAATTTTTCATTTTCTGAATAATTCGTTTGCATTCATTTTCATCAATATTCTGCAAAAGGTTGATAGATGAAATGAAGAAATATGGAAGATCTCTTGACTGTAGACGATCGATAAAAGAATCTATAGCATGAAGCGTATATTCTTGAGGCTCTGGTCGCTCATGACTAATTTTTTCAAACATGTGTAAGCAATGGTTCGTTATATGATAAGAACCAATTTTACTCTTGTGATCATTTTCATCTGTCAATATATTCTTTAAAATTCGTATGACCTTTCGATCATCTGGTTTGCACTTTTCACGGATTATTTTCTTCTCAAATGTGGAATAACTTAGCCGCCATAATTCAAGATTTTCATCATCTGGATAAAAAAAGAAAGGAATATTTAGATTTGGATTTTATTGCAAAATGATCCTTGCCTATAAAACAAAAAAAAATGATAATTATAAAACAAACCAAAAATTTTCATTATGTACAAAACAAAAAAATGATAACTAATTTTGAATTTTAGATTTTTTCAGAAATAAAATGTGTGTAAAACATTGAATCTATTTCATGATTCATTAAAATTAATCATTGTAGATGTAGTGGGAGTCTAATTTAAATTACTGAATAGCAGAAATTTTAAATAGTCTCCCCTGAGACAAGAACAGGGGATTGTTTATATTCAGTCCATGAGACTAATTACTTGAGTATCAACCATTATGATGTATTATGACAAGATCATAGAAAGTTCAGAAAGTCCTGATGCATAAGGTCTGTTTTAATGACAATGTGGAACTCTCTAATGTAAGGGAGAAAACTCAGATTCTTCCCATATTGTTTATTTCCATTCTTTAAGAGATGTATATAAATAATTCTGAAGATGCTTTTTGTGATCAAATTACAAATAATAATTTGATGTTTTTCTATATATTGTAGGGATATCATTATTATTATGAATAAAAAAGATATAAAATATGAAATAATAATAATAATGAAAATTTTAAATAAAATAAAACAGTAATATTTAAACCTTATTCAAAATAAATTAAATAAATAATAAAAGAAATAAAATTTCTCCCAGCATGCAACAAAGACTGTTCTTGCCAGAAATATGGACATCCCACCAAAAGACATTATATTCAATCATCACTGAAGAACTGTCAAGAAGACAGCACATGTGTAACTTTCCTCTGCAATATGAATTGTAACATTACAAAGTAAATTTTTCCCTTTTATAACATGTACATTAACACAGTTGTAACGTAAAGTACATGCAACAATACACACAAATGCATAATTAAAATTGTATGAAATTAACATACAATTTACTATGCTTTTTCTGTATTGTGTATGTTTATTTTTCTGTTTTTATCTTGTGAAAACAAGCCTAAAATTCCTACCACTATGGTTTGAGTGAATACCCTACAATATTCCTCATCTGTTAATGATTTGAATGAGGAAAAAAAGCATGTCTTTACTAAAAATATTATAGAAATTACAAATTTTGCGTGGCTATGCATAATGTGTGTGTGTGTGTGAATTTCATGTGCAATAAAACGAACAATTCTCAAGAAACTACTGCACCACACAAGTTCCCTTTTATGACCATTTAGGAAATATAGACAATCAAACTGACTTCACGTATTTCTCCATCATTATCAAAATTTTAACTATCAATTCTAGGAAATAAAATTAAAAAAAAAACGCCTTAAACCAATACATTGTCCCCACTATGATGAAAATATATTTATATTAACTAATAAAAAGGTCAAAGTAAACAACTTGACAAGAAAATAACTCAGTCTTTAATGTCACATATGGACATAACTGAATTTCCTTTTTAAATATACTGACTGATTTGAACAAGGAATATTTTAAAACCTCAATCCATAAAAAAACAACCAACTTAATAAAACCATGCTTATTTAACTATGACAATGAATATCCACATGGGTACAAAAGAGCCATCATAAATAATAAATAGAAAACAATTAATATTCTCAACAAGCACAATTTTTTAACAAACTAATAATAGTTTCCCTAACCATATAATTGATAAACAAATTAAACTAACATTAAAAAAAATAAAAACAATTAATAATATAAATAATAAGATAAAATTGCTGTTAGACTATTTTGCAAAAACCAACAACACAGGAACCACAAATTAGATGCAAAAATTATAAGAAACCTCATATGTAGATATATATATAACCTAAAGACACAAATATATATATATATATATATTAACCTAAATAAAACCTCATATGTAGATATATATAAAAAAACAAGCATATATATATATATATATATATATATATATATATATATATATAACCTAAAGACAAACCTCATATATTTTTTTTTTAAGCATAGCAAGGTGTGAAGCCACTAACATGCAAGAGCTTATAGAGGATTTGGAGCGAGAGCAGATAGGAATGATAGAGGAGAGGATGAGGAGAAGGATGGTGGATAGATCAAGGCAACTATTTGAATAGTTGGAGATTAAAGCTATCAGGGAAACAGGAGTAGGGAAGGGAGTTCCACAGGTGAGAGGTGCGAGACATGAAGCTATTGGAGTAGAAAAGGTGGCTACATTTAACAGTTTCAACTGTGAATGGGTGAGAGCAGGATGCCAGCCTCGTAGGAGGCTTGAATTTGTGAAGCCTTGGAACCAGCAAAAGCAGCTCATCGGAGCAATTACCATGAAAGTATTTGTAAAAAAGACAGAGAGAGAGGCGACGGCACATCTGAGAGAGAGCAACTGCAGATGAGATGCCAGATCAGGGCCAATTACATTGCATATCTGTCTCTGGATCTTATCAAGAACCCCAAGGTAAACAGAAGGGGCTCCAGATCATATATGGCAGCAATACTCCATGCAAGGGCAAATGGTTGATTTGTAGATTTGAAGGATCGATTCTGGGGAGAAAAATTTCCTGGCATGGCACAGGGAGTCAACTTTCCTTGTGGTTGACGAAGCAATTGACTCAATGTATTTGTTCCATCTCAGGTCAGTAGAAAATGTGAGACCAAGCAGCCGCAGAGAGGTGCTCTCGGGAAGCTGAGCATCAGACATTCTAATGGGGGGCAGGGAAGAATCTCCATGGTGATTAATAGAGAGCAGTTTTGTTTTGGTGGCATTAAAGTTAACCAGCCAATTATGGCCCCAGTTCCCAACCGATTGGAGGTCCTTTTTGAGACGAACGGCCAGATTAGTTCTGTCAATAACACTAGATTTGTTTTTGAGGCAGGAGTAAATTGTAGTGTCATCCACGTAGATGCCTACCTGGGAATCAATGTCGTTGGGAAGATCATTGATGAAGATAAGGCAAAAAGTAGGGCATAGGATGGAGCCTTGGGGAACACCTGCATTTGTGGGATAGGAGCTGGATGAAAATATATATATATATATATATATATAATATATATATATGAGGTTTTTTCTTTGAGGTTTGATAATAATATATATATATATATATATATATATATATATATATATATATGAAGGTTCAAATCTTTAGGTTAATATATATATATATATATATATATATTAAACTAAAGACAAAATTTTAAAACATCAATCCAAAACAAACCTAGTATTGGAATGGCAAAAATTCCATATTTTTTTTGTTAACTAAAGACATTTGGGTTTAAGATCAAAAGATGAATATGATAAAAAGAGTAAAAATGGCAAGAAATATAGACAAAATAAAAAAAAAATTATATAACAGGTATGTGCAAATTTGTTTTTTATTTTGTTTATTTTGATTCACTTGAACAAATTGAGGCTAACATTGGGAAATACTGTAGAAAGGAAGGGGCTAAAAGTAAATGCTGGGAAGACAATGATCATGATTTGTGGCATGGGGCTTAGCCTCTTTCCTGTTCACTGTTTATTGTACTGATGCAGGCAGCAACAGCACTTTCTGTAGTGGCTGCAAGTTCTGGGTGCACAAGAAATCCAATGGGCATGGATGCCTGGTGAAGGATTTTGATTTTAAATGTGCACACCCCATTGATGATGCAGACCAGTGTCTTGGTTCAACCTGACAAGTTGGATGTGGTAGCCTCCTTCCACTTCCTTAGGGACATGATCTCTGCATGAACCTGTATATATACTTACTTTTCATAGTTATTGTATTTTGTTAGTTTCAGCTGGACACACACACACACACACATACAGACAACTGCCCTTTATATATGTATAGATTATTTGTATCTTCCTCACATTTGTATGTGGTAGTCTCACATTTATTTCAAAATAGGTAACTTTGGCAAACCAGTCTCATGATACCAATTTAATTTCATTTTTAATTTAAATATTTTCAGCAAAGAATGTTTGAAACAGTTATATAATTAATATATAATTAATTAATCTGGAATTATTATTTTAAACAATTTTATTCAGACATTTTTAAAATTAGGTACATTGTAGTATAAATTTTCATGTAAACTTTAATCTTCAATTTAAATATTTTTACAGAAGTATTTTTTAAATAATTTCTGGAATTGTAATATAAGGTTTAATTTTATTTTTAATTAATATT